>JANJPH010000278.1:0-13920 GCA_030407195.1 [Candida] tunisiensis
GCCTCATTTTTGACTGCATCATCCAGTCTGCTCATCACCGCCTCTCGCACCGTGTCAAGCTCTGCGAGACTGGTGCGTGTGCGAAGGTATACGGCCTTGTCTGGCACGATGTTGTCGTAGCTGCAGGCGTAGCAAAAAACGTTCTCCGCTTCCTCGCCTTCTTGAACCACGTGTGACAAGTAACACAGGCATTTGCAGGAAGAACATGTGTAGGCTTCGTCAGGCAGCTCTCGGCGAGCATCGACTGCTATGTGCTCTGGGTATTGTTTGGCAAACACCAGCTTCTGGACGCGTTCAGTCTTAATGATGGCGTCCAGCTCGTTCAAAAGCCACACGGCCGCCTCAGGCGACGTCTCTCGTCGCGCTGCACGTATTATGAGATCATCATGGCTGAACACAGGTGCTTTCTTGAAACAGCGATAAGTGGACACTGCTTCCCGACCGTGCGGTGCCCAGTCTGGGGGAGCGAAGTTGACCGCTTCGTTGAAATTGAAACCGTGGTTAAATCCCGCGTGATAAGCTTTGGGGAATGTGATAACGAACTGCCCCGGCCTCTGGTCCACTGCGTAGCATCGCACACCCTTCTTCACGAGTTCTGCTGGCGAGACCATCGTCACAAGCTGGTATTGCAGGTCGGGTTGCTTTTCAAAGAGCTCTGGCGCAGCGTCGCGCATCACGGCTTCAAGCTTGGACGCGTCGTCTCCGGGAATTCCGTACCATGTCTTGGTGTCGCCCAAATGCTGGTAATTTACCGAATAGGTGTAATGGTCTTCCATGTGCCAGCAGAACGTAGAGAACAGCATCCCCACATAGACCCATGGAACAGTCATGCCGGAGATATCAGTGTTGATGTAGTGGAACAGAGACTTTGGATGTAGGGGCAGTATGTTGAGGTTCCAGTTATCTCGCGTGTACGCATCGTACGGGTGCTCTGTCGCTTGGGGAAACCCCGAGCCTTGCTCAATGGAGTGCACATCTGCTCCGTACTCGACGCAGGTAGTATCCGATATGTCCTCCACATGTTTCCAAAAAGCCTCTTCCACCATGTTTTCCACTAGCTCAATATCGTCGAGCTGCTCGTCGGTGAGCTTGAGTACGTTGGCGTAGTAGTTGTCACGGAAGTCGTCCGCTTTCTCTTGAAATTCGCTCAGCGTGTAGGTGCCTCCGTCCTCGAACCCAAACTCCCCCGTGCCCACCACACAGCTGTCGCAGAACCATTTTGTATCGTCAGCACGCTGACCACCGCACCAAGGGTGATAAAGAGCACCACAGGCTGCGCACTCGTCGTCCTCGGTTCTTCCACGCATCGGCTTCTCGCACGCTTCGCAAAGCAGTACCTCTATGGAGACTTCCTCTTCCTCGCCATCAGAATGCTCGACAAAGTTCGTCACGGTGGCTTTGCGCCTCCTTTTCGAGCGACGCACGCCGGACGACTCTGGCGCATGCTGGTGTGCAGTGCGCAAGCTCATTCGGGTTTGCCGCCGTGCGGGACACTCCCGCAGTTTCCGCTTGGGACTGTCGGTCGGTGGCGACAGATACGACCCCGAGCCGTCCTCAGATGATGCCGGAGCCTGCTCCAGCTTGGGCGAAATTGCCGGCGACGGGGTCCGAGGCGCCTGTGGCCTGAGCCGTGCAACGTAGCGTTCGTAGGGCAGCACATAGGTCTGGTAGGCGTAGTGGGCGACTTTTGCTCCGGAGATGGAGCCGTTCTCTATTCCCATCGCCGCTGCCACGGCCGACCAGCGGCCGCTTCGCTGCACTGCGTCATAGCCGCCCAGCTTCCTGACCGTCTCGTTGAGGTCGTAGAAGTTGAGGATTTTGCCGTTGAAGATCGGCATTTTCTTGAGGTAGCGGCCCGAGTTCTGGTGGAACTTTTCGAGCTGGTCCAGATAGCACAGGGCCGCTCGGCTTTTCGCGCCCATGGTGTTTAGATGCTGCTTTCGGGTCTGGAACCGGAAGCGGCCGGTGTCGATGGCAAACTTTGGACGCCAGCTCTCGGGCGGCACGATTTTGACGATGCCATACTCGCGGGCCGCCGGTGCTATGCGCTGGATGTAGTCGTACGGGTCCTTGAACTCTGCCACGGACGGATAGTAGGTGGGGGCCTCGGGGAGTCCAAAGTGTCTTTGGGTCTTTGGCTTGTCTTCGTAGGGCACGTCGTCCTTTGTGAGGACTGTGCTCATGTCCAGTGCGCCCGACATTGCTCCGAACTGGTGCCTGGCTCCATAGGTCTTCAAACACGCCAACCTTGCCCTTGCTGAAGCTGCCTTACATGGCTAATCTGCGATTCCGGCCATGGATCAGGTTGTTACCCGGCAAAGGGGCCGTTTCCCCCGTTTGGGGTGCGGCGCTCGCAGTGACGTCACGGGGCGTCTCGTCGAGGAAGGGCGAATCACCACACCGGCCACCACACCGAAATACAACCATGCCAATCGAAGTCAAAGACGGCTACACGCTCTGCGTGCTCGGATGCGGCACAATGGGCACCGCCGTGCTGAGCGCGGTCATCGCCGGCCTAGAGGCCAACCAGGAGACCAGTGCTCCCACGCCAAAGCGGCTCCTGACGTGTGTGACCAGCGAGGGCTCCAAGAAACGGCTCTCCGAGGCGTTCGGCTCCAAGGTCGAGGTCTGCGTCAAGGAGAACGAGAAGGCCGTGCGCGAATCAGACGTGATCCTGCTCGGCTGCAAGCCCTACATGGCCGAGAAGATTATGACCGCCATCCCCGAGGACGCCTGGGACAGCAAGGTCATCATCAGCCTCCTCGCCGGCAAGACGATCCAGCAGCTCGCGGATCTGGCCAAAAACAAGGCCATTGTCGCCCGCGCCATGACCAACACTCCCTCCAAGATCAAAGAGGGCATGACCGCCGTCGCCCTGCCGCCCGACGTCGACGTGCCAGAGTCCGTCCGCGCATTGGTCCAGTGGATGTTTGATCAGGCAGGCCGCAGCGTCATCGTGGAGGAGAAGCACATGAACGTGGCGACGGCGCTCTGCGGCTCCGGCTCGGGCTTCATGTTCCTCATCATGGAGGCCCTCACCGACGGCGGCGTCCTGAACGGTCTGCCCGTCTCGGTCGCGCAGGAGTGCGCGGCTCAGGTCATGCGCGGCGCGGCCCAGATGGTCCTCGAGGGCAACCACCCCGCCGTGCTGAGAAACGCCGTATGCACCCCGGCAGGGACCACAATTGCCGGCCTGACGGTGCTCGAGGATCGCGGGGTGCGCTCTGCCATCGCACGTGCGATCCAGGAGTCCACAGAGGTCGCTGAGCGACTGAGTAAGTAGTCTGCGAATCTATGTCTTCGCCGTCTGTTTCAGTGCCTGCAGTTCAGCTTTGAGGCGCGCTTCGGTCCGTAGCAGGGCATTACCGGTTATCCCAGGCATCTCTCCACCCAGAACAGTTGTGTTTGCCGGCTCTAGAAGCATCATGCCTCTTCGCACCGGCACGGCCGCGAGGCTCAGCTTCTGTCCCACCGACGCCGGCGTTATGCCAGGCACTTTCTGGAATTCAATAGCGTAGCAGCATGTACCAGCTCGGTCTTGAAGCATGAGCTTGCACATCCCGCTTGGCTGCACTTCCGTGTCATCATCCTCGGCATCCTTCGCGTGAACAACAGTCTTGCGTCGCTGCTTGTCTGCTGGGGCGTCACGGATGTCCTCTCGGTCCTCCAGCCACGCCATCCTGCTCTGACTGATGTCAGTGCACTCGAGGATCTGGACCACCACTGGCCCATTCACCTTGTAGGACTCAGCCGTCAGCATTTCCGGAGGAAGGACGTTGTCCACAGCGTGCCGAGCCCCTGGCTGGGGTCCGGTGACGGCATCGACAGGGCTCAGAGTCGTGATGTCAACGCTCCTGCTCATCACAGTTCACGCGTCGCGGACGTGCCCTTGTTTGTCACGTGACCCGAGATGAGCGCGGGTTTACATTGGCATCTCGGCAGATCGACAGCATGCGTGCCGATACGCCCTTGCGTCATGACCAGGGCGGCCGAAACAGCTGCTGGCGGCCGTGTCCGGCTGCTACAGTCCGGATGAATATCGGCCCGACCCTAGATGTAGCCGCTAATAGCCGCGTCCTGCCGGCCGCATTATCAGTTTAGTTGAGACCGCCCTGCCCGTGTCCCACGCTCGTCGGCTCAAGCTACGACCCGCGTATGCATGACCACGTATAGGCTGGGGTGAATACGGGGATAGATGCTGAGTTTTGTACTCTCCGAACAAACACACATCAGCGTCTTTTCGCGTATATAATCGGTGCCAAGGGTGGACCCTGGTCCCTCTTCACCTCCGCACAGACATGGTGATCGTATCGAAGGATCTGGCATCTGGCATCCTGGCCGCCGCCGTCGTGTTGTGGGTGGCCCGCTTAATCTATTTGGCAGTGCATATCCGAGCAAAGAAGAAACAATGGGGATGTGGCGAGCCGGTCAGGGCCAGTGTGTCGCAACTCGCCATGAAAACTTCCGACGCCGTGTCAAAAAACTCGGGTGGCGGTGAGTTTCCCGACAACATGAAGCATCTTTTCGCCAAGTACGGAAACACCTTCGTCATGAGAATCCTGACCCGGAAAATCGTCTTCACTCGCGAGCCAGAAAATCTCAAGGCGATTTTTGGCACGCAGTTCAAAGATTTCTCGATTGGCAAGCGAGGAAAGCAGTTCGGGCCTCTCTACGGTGCGTCCATTTTCACTTCAGAAGGCGCTCAGTGGCAACATGCCCGCTCTCTCCTTCGTCCACAGTTTACTAGAGATAACATCTCACATCTCGTGCAAGTCGAAAAGTACATTCCTACACTTTTCCAGGTGATTGACCAGCACAAGGGCGAGGTGTTTGACCTTCAACGGGTACTTCAGATGTTCACCCTCGACACAGGCATGGACTTCATCATCGGGACGCCAGTGAACGCCCTCTCGTCGCTCTTGCCACCTGAGCTACAGCCCTCGCAGGCAATGGATGACGTTGGCACTCGTCTGTTTGGCGAGTACTTCAAGACTGCCCAGGAGGGAATCAACACCCGGATCAGACTTTACGATCTTTACTTTCTGCACAACCCGCAACGGTTCCGCGAGGCCAACCGCAAGATCCACGAATTCTGTGATCGCTACATTGACCGGGCCCTCAGCGAGAGCCCCGACCAGTGGGAGAAGCGCAGTAACGATGTGAAAGGACGCGTTCTACTCTATGAACTCGTCAAAGACGGCATCACGGACAAAAAGAGGATTCGCGACCAAGCGCTCGCTATGCTCACCGCCTCTCGCGACACACTGAGCTCCTTGCTGTCGTGGTCGTTCTGGCTGCTTTCTCAGAATCCTGAGGTATTCCGCAAGCTACGGGAAGAGGTTCTCGAGACGTTCGGAGATGGCGACGGCGACCTCGACCAGATCAACTTTCAAACGCTTCGTCGGTGCACGTACCTCAAGAACACAGTTAACGAGGTACTCCGCCTGATGCCGCCTGTGCCGCTCAATATGCGGGTGAGCGCGAAGGAGACGACCTTGCCGCGTGGCGGTGGCCCCGACCAGGACAAGCCCATCTACCTTGGAAAAGATCACATGGTCATCATAGCTCCCTACCACATGCACCGCCGGAAGGATTTGTTCGGCGAGGATGCCGATAAGTTCCGCCCTGAACGGTGGCAGGAGGGAGTTGGCAAGGGGTGGGAGTTCCTTCCCTTCAGTGGAGGGCCGCGCATTTGTCTCGGCCAACAATTTGCACTGACAGAGGGCTCTTACGTCATCGTTCGATTGGTGCAACGCTATTCACGACTCGAGGCGCGCGACACGGCGCCGCCTAGATTCCGCCGCAAGAGCACGTTGGTTCACGAAGATGGCGTTTATGTTAAATTGTCATATACGGGATAGTATATTTTATATCTTTGTTGGACGGCTACCAGTCTACTCCTCCTTCTTGTCTGCAGCGTCCGCCGCAGCGGCCGGGGCAGCGGCATCGCCAGACGCGGCAGCGGCGGGCTCTGCATCCGCACCTGACTGCTGTTGCGATTCCTCGAGGTCTGTCTTCCAGAGGGTGAGGTTATCGCGCAGAAGCTGCATGATGAGGGTGGAGTCGCGGTACGACTCCTCGGACAGCGAGTCGAGCTCGGCAATGGCGTCGTCGAACGCCTGTTTGGCGAGGTGGCAGGCGCGGTCCGGCGAGTTGAGGATCTCGTAGTAGAACACCGAGAAGTTGAGTGCAAGACCAAGACGGATGGGGTGCGTCGAGCTGAGCTCGGTCTGTGCCACGTCAGTAGCAGACTTATAGGCTGCGTGGGCTGCCTCGGACGCCTCCTTGCGCTTGTCACCGACCGCAAACTCGGCGAGATAGCGGTGGTAGTCACCCTTCATCTTGTAGTAGAACACCTTGGACTCGCCGGTGGTGGCCTTGGGAAGCAGGTACTCGGAGAGCACGTTGAGCACGTCCTTGCAGATGTCCTCGAGCTCATTCTCGATCTTGAGTCGGTAGTTCTTGATCTGCTCCGTGTGCTGGGAGTTGCCCTTGGACTCCTCCTTCTGCTCAATGGACGAGATGATCCTCCAACTGGCCCGGCGCGTGCCAATCACGTTCTTATACGCCACCGACAGCAGGTTGCGCTCGTCGACCGACAGCTCCTCGCCCGTCTTGGCGACCTCCTTCATGTACGACACCATCTCGTCGTAGCGCTCAGCCTGCTCGCACAGGCGGGCCAGAAACGTCTTCACTTCTCTCTCGGATGCCATTGTCGTCGGGTTTGGTGGTGGTCGCCGCAGTGTGGCTTTGCGCTCCTGGTGTAATTGGTGCGAGGGGAAAATTGGGAGGTGTCTCCTATCCCCCAAATCCAGGGTTTGGGCTCACCAAAAACAAGAGAAGCAAATAGAAAACAACATTCTTTGTTGACTGCCTTATTGGGCGGCTGGCCCGTGTCGCGCCGGGGAGAGTCCCAAGGCCCGCAGGGGCCTGCTTTCTCCCGTCCCTCGTCGGCCACGCCCGGCCTTCTGCCTTCCTTGTTCCCCTCTCCCGCCCCGGCCGCTCCGGCCGGTGACTACCCCCCTCGGGTCTCCCCATACCCCGTCGCCATGGGCTACGCCGTTGCCATGGGCGACGGCGTTGCCGTACCAACCACCTGACACGTTGCAGGTTTGTATTGGCATCGCGCCTCCTGCACGTGTCAGCGGCCACACCCGCCAGCGACGAACGACGGACAGCAGACGACTGGCGGCGCCAACTGCGGCCTACACCTCGACCCCTCTCTTCACCCCCCTGCATCGTCCCGCCCGATGGCTGTCCAGTCGCTCTTCATCCTCAACAAGGCGGGGGGGCTGATCTACCAGGTGAGCGGGTGGCACACACGCCGCGCGGGCGCCACGCCGGTCATGTGACCTGGAAGCGCTTTTGGTGGAAAGCCGTTGCCGCGGAAACCACGTGTGGCCACTCGACAACTAACGCAGCGCGACTTCGCGCCCGGACTGAACAAGCTGTCGACGAACGACTACCTCGTTCTGGCCGGCACCTTCCATTCCGTGCACGCCATCAGCGCACGGGTCTCTCCCGTGCCAGGCTCGTCTGGGATCACGAGCATGGAGACTGCTAAGTTCGCGGTCAACTGCTTCCAGACACTGACAGGTGTCAAGTTCTTGCTTGTCACCGACGTCCGCCAGACTGCGCCGGACCAGATCCTCCGCAAGACATACCAGATCTACGCCGACTACGTCATGAAGAACCCATTCTACTCGCTCGAAATGCCCATCCGATGCGAGCTTTTCGACCGCACTCTCAGCGCCTACTTGGCGACCCAGTAGTCAGGGGGGCATTTGTACATTAGGTCGTGACTACATTAACTGATTGTGCAACGCGTCGTCGATATTGGCCATGTGTGTGACCTCGGCGGACGACGAGTCTCGCGGACGAGGGTCCAAACTGTCCTCTTCCTTGAGCTGTTCTATAATGCTCTTCTCTTCAGCTGCCAGCCACTCATCACGAAGTCCCAGTGCGTGCAACGACAGCCTGCCGAGCGCTGCTTCGGCGGTGCGACGCTGTTCTCGCGCCCAGATCTCTGTTTTGTCTGCCTTGTTCATGTTGCTCCACTGGTCGTACGCGACACTGAGCTTGTGCTCGTACTCGGACACGTCCTGCGGTAATGCCCGCAGTGCGGCCTGTAGATGGCTCAGCGTCTGCATCGTTGGCGGATCGTGGGGCCACATCGACGGTGGCAAAAAGTACAAGACGAGGCAGGCGAAAGTAGGGTGCGGTGGCAACGACGGCTGTCCCAGTCGCTCTATAAAGTTGACCCGGGCCTGGTCGCGTGCTCGGCTCAACCGACATTTTTCCTTTCGGCGGGATTTTGCCCGCTGCTTGACGTCTTCACGCGCATTGTAGGCCTGTGCCCGCTTCGCTCTCCGTGCTTTGATCTCCACAGCATCACCGCGCCGCTTGACAGTGCCACGGATGAGATCGACTTGATCTGCCGGGTGGAGCCGAGTGCCTCGCTTGAGGTCGAGGTGTCGTCCTAATGAGCCAGGATGCGAGAAGGTGCGGTGGCAAAATTGACACGTCTTCTTGTCGAGCTTCTGCGACGGTTCTACGGGCGCAGGAGGCGGACCAAGGTTTGGTGGTGGGAGGCCATGTGTACCAAGGGAGTGGCTGCGGAACAGGCGGCCGTGTGTGTGTGGCGACTGGTCGAGGTGCGATGGAGGGAAATGACGAGCGAGTGAAGCATCCAATCCTATGCTGCCGGGGTCCAGCGAGGTGCCTATGCTGGAATCATCATGGGACCCAATAGACGCGAGGTTCGCCGTCAGGTCCAACGCCAAAGCGTTGCTCGAGCTCTTGACCCCCAGGTCATCGTGTGTGTAGAGGCCGAGGCCCGACATCACTTACGTTTTCCGTTGCACAAGGTGCCGCCCGTCCAGTTGAGGTTACAAGTGTAAAAACATCGCTCAGCTGGCGTAAGGTTACGGAATATTTTAAGGTTTGCGTCTTGCGTTACGCATCTCGCCTGCACACCACTGGTCTCGTGATGGCCGATAACGCAGTTTGCCTGCAGGCCCGGATCACAACAAACTACCAGTCATGGAGTCGCTTCCCGCGGAGCTTCTCGAGCGAGTGTTGGGCCAACTGGACCAGAGGGACTTGGGTGCGGCCGTGCGGGTCTGTCGTCGCTGGAATTCCATTGGAGACAACCGACGGTTTTGGCAATTCCTTGACTTAGGACAGGTCGACTATGATGCCACGATCGGCAACTTGATGCGACGCCTGCGAGAGGCAGCTGAGTGGCGGCTCCAGCACTGCTGCCTTACAGAGTTCAACGTTTTAGGGTCGCTTTCGCCTAATTGTCTGCGCGACTGTCGTCTCACGTCGCTGGACCTGGAGGGTCTTTCCTTTGCACAGGGAGATGACTCTGTCCTTTGGCAGCTCTTTCGCCATCTCCCCCGTCACTTGAAGCGGGTATCGCTCCGAAAGGCAAGCGTCGCACCAGACACTGTCAATTGTCTTATTAACTGGCACGGAGCGTCGCTCGAGAGCCTCGATATATCCCACACTGCCGCACGCGACAGCACTCTCATGCTGCTTACAAGCCATTGTCGAAAGTTGGTGCATCTTCGGATCGAAGCTTTGTACTTTGTGTCCTGGCAGGCGCTCCATTTCTTCCTCCTCTCGGACCATCCGGCCGGCTTGCAGACGTTGTCTATCGCACACACCTATTTTCTGCAGCCCGAAGTGCTGTTGGACTATACAAAGCGGCGAAAGCTCGCGCTGCTGGACGTCCGGGGTTGTGACGTGGTTACGCTCATGTCTGTAACCCAGCTACGGCGCCACTGTTCGACTGTGCTGACGGATGCAATTCTCGAGGAGGAGAGTGTAGATGGCTATCGCCGTCTGATTGAAAAGCTCTCGCTCATCGACATATGTGGCTATGACATCGGCAATGACTGATGCCAGCATGGTGCTAAGAGGAGTTGACATATGCGGCACCCAGACAAACTACCTTCAGGCTTGACCTCACGAATTACTGATATGCAGCTCTTTACGTCTCACGAATATATGACAACCGTGACCTTCTGAATTCTTCGGCGGAGATTATATTTGGCTATGCACACATGTAGGAAGGGTCACTGACTTGCCTTTGCGTCCGAATGGTCGAACCTAGCACTGAGCGACTAGCCAGTGGCTTTATCAAGCCATTGGCTCGTTTTGCCTTGCATAGTCGCCTCGAATTGTCGCTTCGTCCAAATCTTCTGCTGCATCTTCCGGCTGCTCCAAAATAATTACCAAGCACCCTAGAAGCGGTTTGAAGCAAGATCCTAGGTGACACTGTCTCAATATCTCACGGTACGAGCCCAATTTGGCTTTGGACAACATTCCGGATTTGCCACGTCGAGTCTTCATCAGGGCGCAAACATCAAAAATTGATGTGGCTGATCGGTTTCGTGGTGTAATGGTTATCACGTTTCGCTTACATTTCCCATGCATGGGGATGGATCCGAAAAGGCTCCGAGTTCGATCCTCGGCGAGATCACGCGACACATCTTTTTTTTTTTTTTCGGAACCTATGCCGACTGATCGTCCGTGCCTTTCATGTCCGATGCTACGGACTGCCAGCACAAGGAGAAGCAGGTGTAGCCAAGGATTCGAAGCCAGGCTTCGAGTGTCTTCTGGTGCAAACTTGCAGCCAGGGGCAAGTTTTGCTACGGCGTGAATGCAGAGATCAACTCGAGGGCCACAGCCTCGAAGTGGAGGACCACGTTTAAGGCACCATGTGGCGAGGTTGCTTCCTTGGCCGAGTCAGCAAACACCGACAGGCACTGAAGGGGGCAGGATCATGCGATAAATGTGGGGAAATTGGTCATGACATTGAAATGAAGACGCCGTCTCCCCGTTTGAGCACCGAAGGACGCAAAATGCAGACGCATGTCGCTTACGATCCTCCGGTCACAGCTGTTACACTGCCGGCTCCGCAGTTCTGTTTGACCCCACACTCTGTCCGACCCGGCTAGCCATGGCCAGGGCGGTCAAGTTTGTCGCTCCGAACGACGATGGGTTTTCTCGCCACCCAAAGAGAGTCAAGAGAGCCTGTCTCAACTGCCAATCTCGCAAGCATCGATGTTCGGGAAGCCAACCTTGCACGCACTGTGCGAAGCGCAACGCGGAATGTATCTATCGTGACGCCACCGCCTCTCGGCCACGGCCAAGAGATTCAGAATCGGATACGTCGGCAACCAATCCCGCGCCAAGTATGCCATCCATTCACAGCCTGATCGGCCATTCGGAGCAGATGTCGCCTCAAGTATCGCCGACGGGCGACGCCATAACGCAGAAGCCTCAGAACTATACGCCTCAGTCTGCAACTATGGCATCTGTGTCGGCGCACTCACAGCAGTCATCACAGAGTCGGAGCATACGTCAGCCTTACTTTCGCTGGCTTGGTCCAACGGCCATTGCTCCGCCAGCCGACGGCCAATTTCGAATGCTTTCCGTGAATCTACGGACGGCCGAGCCGAATCGCAGCGTGCTCATTGAACACAAGAGCAACATGGTCTCGGATCTCGAAAGCTTGGAATCGTACAACTCGAGCGACGACAACCCTCTTCCCAAAAACCTGTTATCCGTGTTTTATGACAATCTTCACAGCTACCTGCCATTCCTGTCACGAGCAGACTTTGAGGACAGGGTATCTCGTGGGGTCATCGGAGAGGGCCTGCTCAACGTGATGGCCGCATTATGCGAAAAAGTCAAGCCGAGTAGCGACCCGAACCGTGCCGAGCGGTATGCGGACCGTGCAAAAACTCTTCTGATACCTCACCTAGCCATTCCCAGTATCGAGACGGTGTATGCGCTGCTTCTCGTGGCGTACTACGAATTTGCTGACGATCGAGATTCTGGCCTCTGGGCGTGGTCAGGTATGGCCATCCGCATGAGCTACGATCTCGGACTCCACAAAGCAGACAGTGGGGACTCTGTATCCGACCTTGACGAGCGACGCAGGGTGTTCTGGTCGGTTGTGTGTCTCGACAGACTGATTTCATGTGGCACGGGCAGGGTGGCTTCTGTTCCACTCGAGCACATCGAGCATCGCGCGGAGCGATGCAACCTGCCATCCGGTTTGACAGACCCATTCCCTTATCTATGTGACCTCATGCTGATTCTTGGCAACGTGTCGGACCATCTGAATGCCAGCCGAGATCCGCAGCCGGAGACAATGGCGATGTTCCAACATGAACTGAGTGATTTCTATACACGGTTGCCGACTGATCTTCACTTTGACGTCCAGAATTTCCAGCAGTTTGCGCAGGTGCGCTATTCTCAGGTGTTCTTACTGCTTCATGTTTGGCATCAGGCTCTCATTCTAGCGGTGTATAACCCTCAACTGGTTTACCCGAAGAGTGGCCTACGTCAAACCCTCAATGGCTCCGAGAATAGTAACGATCTAATTCGCACAGGTGCAATCAGCATATCTGATATGATTTCTTTCGCCAACTTGATTGATGCATCCAGTTTCTTAGCCAACCCATTCATGTCGCAGCCCATACTCATGGCTGGTTGCGCAACCCTCACCCTCTGGCAGACAATGGACTCAGCTATGCCATCGCACTCTGTGATTACCGCGTACAAGGCATTCGTGACCTGCCGTGATACACTGCGACGGATGCAGGAGCACTGGAGGGGAATATCTTGGCTTTGCTCCATGCTAAATTCCTACGAGGCCTCGGAGCCGGACGTAGACCTCAGCGCGAACACATTAACCACAGTGACGACCATGGACCAAGGGGTGGTGAAACGGGCGTCTGTCGACGAGACGACCCGGGCATGGCTGCTTTCGGAACTCGAGCGATTGCCCAACGATAACTTCGGGCTGGTGATCGCAGGCTTAACCGGCGACCAATCAAGTGTGACTGCGCCACTGTCGCCTGAGAACAGTGACATTCGCAATCTCGTCATGGGAAACATGTCCTTAGACGACTTTTTGAAGCGAGACTGACAAGCTGCCAATGTATTTAAACGTGGTGTCATGAGGAATGTACAATTAGGCAATGAACTCTCGAACAACTTCAGTCAAATTTGCCGGGTCATGGCCAAAGCGCCCGAGAAAGAGGCCGTCGACAGACGGCTTGAGCTTGGAGTATAGACCCGGCCCCGCTGACCCTCCGTAAATGACCAGATTTCTTCCCGATCGCCGGCTTGCAACGTAGTCCTTGATGCCTTTCGCAACTGCCGCCACGTATGGAACTGGCGCTGGTTCTGCCTTGCCGATGGCCCAGACTGGCTCATACGCCCATATGACCTCGACGTCTGAGGGAATCGCGTCCAGAAGGGGGTCAATTTGCAGTGTACACCCGTGGATCGCTTTCTCGGGGCCCTCATTGCTCTTCTCACCGATGCAGACCAGTGGGACCATGCTGTTCCGTGCCACAGCCTTGGCCTTCCGCGCCACCTGGTCGTCGCTCTCGTTGAATATTCTCCGCTGCTCGGCATGGCCCAACTCCACCAGATCCACACCGATTTGACTCAAATGAAGAGGGGAAACGGTTCCAGTGTAGGCTCCGCTGTCCTCCCAGAAGCAGTCCTGAGCTCCTACGAGTAGCCGGCCTTCACCTTTGATGTTGCGCGCCCTTAGTTCTTTGATCGTGTGTGTGGCCGGCCACAGGGACACCATGTCCGGTATCACGAAGAAGTCAATGCCTCCGTCGGTGGCCAGAACGGCCGCATCTTTGATACGCTGGAGGAAGTCCGCCGTTTCGTCCGGCGACTTGTAGGTCTTGAGGGATATTCCAACAATCGGCATTATGCAGGTTCGTGATTTGGCACTGACCGAGCGGATACGTTGCCTTTATAAGCAGTTCAATGAATGAGTTGAATGCGGTGCATCCCTAACTGGAAATTCCGTGGTCGGTACTGGTTATTCTCGACGTGAAGACTTCCCTGGTCCTAACGTCGATTGCCACACTAAGC
>JANJPH010000279.1:0-13880 GCA_030407195.1 [Candida] tunisiensis
CGTGACCATCACCAAGTTCAAGACTGTCGACGAGGTCATCAAGTCTGCCAACGACTCTGAGTACGGTCTTGCTGCCGGCGTTCACACCAAGAACGGTGGCGGCGGCCGTGGCGGGCGCGGCGGTGCGCCCGCGGCCTCCAAGGGCTCTGTGCAGCAGTTCCAGGGCAAGAAGAAGACGTTCTAGAGTGTATATTAGCCATTGTAATGCGAGACCTTTTGAGACTTTGTGGTTCAACGGAAATCACGCGTCACGTGACCGGGGGGTCCACCAGGACGTGACGAAACACTCCACCAGCACCCCAAGCCTTCCGCAACCCCGGCACAAGAGCGGAGCCGCTGGGCCATACTGGGCGACTGGACGGCGACTCAAGGGCGACGAGCACAGCGTGTCTTATAAAGCGATCCCGGCTTCGACGTAGCAGAATGACTCGCAATGCTGCGGAAGCGGATACAGCGAATTCGCCCGCTGCTGTCGGGCGCCATACCACGTGGTGGCGGCGGCGAGGCGGACTTTTTCATAGAGCTCGACGAGCCACATCGTATCTGGACTCCCGGCGATGCCGTGTCCGGCAACGTTGTGCTCGTTCTGGCAAAGGATCAGAGGGTCGAGACGGTCGATTGTTGTATGATAGGGGCCGTCACCTTGAAAAACAACATTTCCAAGGGCAAGCTAGCAAATTCGCGGCATCAGCTCTTCCGCCAGGATGTCAGGCTGTGGGGGCCAGAGTCTGACTGCTCTGCATCTGTGCGGTCTGGTATGTCGGGTCAGTCAGGAGTCGTATCCACGCCAGGCAGTCCCAGCGTTGGCGCTGGGCCACCACCCCAGTCCGAAACCCCTAGCCTAGGGTCCCGGCGATCGAGTCTCCTCAGTGGCCAGAGCAATCAGAGCAATGGTAGCCACAACGATGACACCCTAGCTCGCGGCGAGCACTACTTTGGCTTCGTGTTTGACATCCCGTCTAAGGGCCTCTTCAATTCGCTCGAGTTCGAGAAAGGCAGCATCAGCTACGTGATCACAGCCAACTATCGTAAACCGGGACCTGGGCCCCAGCGAGTCTGCGCCAAAGCCATTGGCATAGTAGTGCCAATTGATGTGTCTCAGCTGGCGCCGCCAAAACCCTCGGTTCTCAGTGTGGCAGTCTCGAAGCGGCGCCGTGAGCAAGGCACAATTCACTGCACTCTTGAGCTTCACGCGCTCGGATATCTACGCGGCGACTCTGTACCCATAACTGTCACTGTCCGCCACGTCAAACCGGTGCGCCGGACTGGCGCTGTTGTTGTCACGCTCTCTCGGATATCTAGAGTCGCGCCAGAGGGCGCTGAGCCCCAGTCATTCCGCAAGGACCTGTCGCAAACGGTGTCTGCTCTCTATACGCATCCGGATACCCACGAAGCCACCGTAAACACGACTTTGCGAATTCCTGCGGACGTCTTCCCGACCACGCGAGGCCACCATGCCATCTCATTCGAATATTGCGTCGAGGCAATGATTGACCTAGGCGGCAAATGGGATCTCAAAACAGTGGATGACGAGACGTATGCTCGCTCTGGTCTCATTGACACCAGCAAGCTCAAGCGCTACAAAGGCGTGGTTTCTCTGTGGTCAGACCTCATCATTGGTACAGAACGGTCGGGCAGGATGCGCCACCCACCTCCAATGCGCAATGTTGTGGCCCAGGGTGTTGATCACGGGTATGTGCGTGCGTCGAGTGTCTCTGAGCCGTCCAGCTCGCCGCCTGGCTTTGCATCTGTGGCCAGCCGACCCAGGTATCATCGTGGTCTGGGCAGCTCATCGTCATTTTCGCCATCGCTGGGCCCCCTCGACGAGCCCTCAGAGAAGGAGCGCATGCGCCAGCACGAGGCAGCATTGCTGCCGTCCGCCCCACCTGGCGAGAGCAGCGCTGCTGAGTCATCTGTAGCGCCAGAGGCGCCCGATGAGTTGCCAGCTCCAGGATATGTATCGCATCCCCTTTCGGATAAACTTGAACTTGAAAGGCTCAGGTTACAAGACATGGCGTCTGAGCCACCTCCAGAGCCACCCATGCCAGCCGAGGATAGTGACGACGATATATTTGCTGCAGCTCCGTTGTACTCTGGCTCGGCAGGACCGAGCGCCCCCGAATTCCCGGGACACAACTTGGACGGTCGATTCCATGAGGCGTCAAGTGACGCACACCCGGTTGCAATCCAAGGACGATATGACCAACATGCTAACGACACGCCATCCGTTCCACCGCAGCAGCTCCACGAGCCAGATGACTTCTACGATGCGGAGCCGTCTGCTCCACCCATGCCACATGACCCCTTAGCTCACCATGACGGACCATCGAATCGGACCCCGGTTGGAGACAGCTGACCGGCACAGTGTACCATAGTCTATGTATTACAGCAACGTCTAATTTACACTTAGCGAGTGGAGAAGGCCTTGGTGACGACCCGCTTCAGGTTGAGCTCAGCCTTGCGGAAATCATCAGCAGTCGACTCGTTGATCTCAAGTGCCGCCATGGCGTCCGAAAGGGCGTTCTCAATGCGGTCCTTTGCGCCGCGCTTGAGCTTGGCGGTCACACCAGGGTCCGACACAGATGCCTCGATGGACTGAATGTAGGTCTCGAGGTGCTGCTTGGCCTCGAAGCGCTTGGAGAAGGCCTCGTCCTGAGACTTGAACTGCTCGGCGTCGGAAATCATCTTCTCAATGTCCGACGACGAGAGCCGGCCGACAGCGTTGGAGATGGTAATGTTGGCAGAGCGGCCGGTGGACTTCTCCACGGCAGTCACCTTGAGGATACCGTTGGCATCAACCTCGAAGATGGCCTCGAGGACCGGCTCGCCGGCCTTCATGGGAGGGATGCCCTTGAGGTCGAACTCACCGAGCAGAGTGTTCTCGGCGCAGTTCACACGCTCACCCTGGTAGACAGGGAATTGCACAGTAGTCTGGTGGTCGTCGACAGTGGTGAAAGTGCGACGCTTGATGGTCGGGACAGTGGTGTTGCGAGGCACAACAGGAGCAAAGATGTTGCCCTCCATTGCGACACCGAGGGACAGAGGGACGACATCGAGGAGCAGAAGGTCCTCAGTCTCCTCGCCAGTGGCCTGGTTGGTGAGAATGGCACCCTGCACGGCAGCACCATAGGCGACGGCCTCGTCAGGGTTGATGCTCTTCTCGAGCTGCTTGCCATCGAAGAAGTCAGACAGCAGCTTCTGGATCTTGGGGATACGGGTGGAGCCACCGACCAGGACAACATCCTTGACCTTGGACTTGTCGACCTTGGCGTCCTTGAGGACCTGCTCAACAGGCTCAAGCGTGCTCTTGAAGAGGGCAGCGTTGATGTCCTCGAAACGAGCACGGGTGATCGACGCGTTGAAGTCCTCACCCTGGAAGAGCGAGTCGACCTCGAGGGTGGTCTGGGTGACGGACGAGAGAGTGCGCTTGGCACGCTCAGCGGCGGTGCGGAGACGACGGAGGGCGCGGGCGTCGTCGGAGATGTCGAGGCCGGTCTTCTTCTTGAACTCAGCCTTGAAGTGGTCGAGCATGTTGGTGTCAAAGTCCTGGCCACCGAGATGGGTGTCACCAGCAGTCGCCTTGACGGTGAAGACACCACCCTGGATGTGGAGGAGAGAGACATCGAAAGTACCACCACCGAGATCGAAGATCAGGACGTACTTCTCCTCCTCGGACTTGCCGGCGCCGAGACCGTAGGCGATGGCAGCGGCAGTGGGCTCGTTGATGATACGGAGGACGTTGAGGCCAGAGATGGCGCCGGCGTCCTTGGTGGCCTGACGCTGGGCGTCGTTGAAGTAGGCAGGCACGGTGATGACAGCCTTCTCGACCTTCTTGCCGATCTTGGCCTCGGCGATCTCCTTCATCTTGGTGAGGACCATGGCGGAGATCTCCTGCGGGGAGAAGGTCTTCTTCTCGCCGAGGTACTCGACCTCGACCTCGGGGCTGCCGTTGTTGTCGATGACGGTGAAGGGCCAGCTCTTGATGTCCTTCTGGACGGCCGAGTCGTCGAAACGGCGGCCAATGAGACGCTTTGCGTCAAAGACGGTGTTCTTGGGGTTGAGAGCGGCCTGGTTCTTGGCGGCGTCGCCAATGAGACGCTCCTTGTCGGAGAAAGCGACGAAGCTGGGCGTGACACGGTTGCCCTGCTCGTTGGCGATAATCTCGACGGCAGAGTCGTATGTGGCGACGCACGAGTACGTGGTGCCCAGGTCGATGCCGATGGCACCGGGGAATGTTCCTTCTCCAGCCGTGGTCATTGTATATGTCTGGTGGTGGGTTCTGAGTGAAGACGATTTTTTTTTTCGACGATTTTTTCATTTTTCAGCACGAGTTACCCGACCTGAAACTTTCACGGCGGCAGGGTAAGGAGCTGCTTTCTTGCAATTGGTATATATTACTAACGCTCGATTCGGCCGCCGCTGGACGCTGAGCCTCGCTACGGCTCATCGCTCGCTGCGGCTCTGCGCGAACGCGGCCCTGAGCAGCGGCTGGCCGGCTATGATGTTCTCGTGCTGCCAGTCGTGCGCCGCGAGCACGCTCATGACCCGCGCAAAGCGGTGGTCGTACGCCGCGTCCGCGGGCGCCGTGAGCCTCGCAACGCTCGGCAGCGCCTCGGACGCGGACGGGCCCGCTGTGGCGGCGTGGTAGAGCCCGAAAAACTCCAGCAGGCCCGCGCTGGTCGCAAAGTCCGCCACCGCAGGACAGGCGTCCAGCATCCGCGTCAGCAGGCCGAGGCACCCGTCCATCACCTGCCGCAGGAGCTGGGGGTCTGCCGTGGCGCCCACGTCGCGAGCGCACCTCAGGAGCGCGTTCGTGATCGGGACAACCAGCGCGACAGACACATACAGGTCGTCCGGCAGCATGTCTACCAGCTGCGGGCCGTGTCTGGCAGACGCTGCCAGCTTTGCCTGCGTTTCAGCGAGTTTCTCGCTGTTTTGTCTCGTCACAATGGTGTGCAGCGTCCGCGCCACCCGCAGCGCCCGTAGCCTGCCTTCCAGATCGCTGAAGCTCAGTCGCATGTCCAGCTCGCGCCAGAACGAGGCGCTGGCAACAGCCTCGCGAGCCAGGACGTCGGCTGCCGCGTCCCTCACGGCGCAGTCGCCGTCCACCGCCAGTCTCGCGAGCTCGTCGGCCGGCACGCGGCTCGCCGCGGCATTGGCGGCCCTGAGCGCCCTCCGCGCTGCTTCGCCACGTTCGTGCATCCTTCGGCGAGCCGCCAGCTCGCACTGGCCCACAGATATGGCGTGCGACACCCACGTCGCGGCCGCGACGGCCGCCACTGCGCAGGCCAGCGTCAGATCCCGCCATCCGTTGTCCTGCAGATATCCCATGGGTCCCAGGCGTCGCAATGCTGCCACCGAGCTGTGACGCTGGCGCCAGACCGTCGGCGTCCTCTCCCTCTGGCACCGTGCCGTCGAACGTCGCCACCTCGTCGTGGCCGCTGCCGCCCAGGGCTAGGCCTTGTCCCAATTGGGCGTTAATGGGCTCGCGACGCGACGCGAGCGAAAAGTGATGGCTGAACACGACACCGAGAGACCGAACAAACGGGCAAAGATGAGCATCGGCGCGACACTCAGGGTCAAGTTCTTGAGCAAGAACGCAAAGGCGCCGACTCGCGGCTCTGAGCACGCCGCTGGCTATGATGTCTATGCTGCAAAGGACACAGAGCTTCCCGCCTGGGGCAGAGCCCTCGTGGACACGGACCTCAGCATCGCCATTCCGGAGGGCACATACGCACGGGTGGCGCCTCGTTCAGGGCTCGCCGTCAAGAATGGCATAACAACTGGCGCAGGCGTCATTGACTTTGACTACCGCGGCCACGTGCGCGTTCTGCTGTTCAACCAGTCGACAACTGACTTCACCATCAAGGCAGGCGACAGGATAGCCCAGCTCGTGCTGGAGCGGATCGTCACCCCGCCCGTTGAGGTGGTCGAGGAGCTCGACGAAACTACGCGTGGCTCCGGCGGCTTCGGCTCAACCGGCACATCCTAGATGACATATTCGGCTCAACCGCACATCCTAGAAGACATCTATAATGCTATTTGTCCACAGTCTCCATGGTCTCCTTTTTCTGTTTCGGAAGCGTCTCCTCTTCGTCCTCCGTAGCACGCCGACCTTGCTCAGTCTCCGGGACATCCTCTGACACATCCTTCTCTGAGGGTGTTCCACGATGTTCAGCGGTGTCCTCGCCAGGCTCGCCCTTGGCCTTCTTCGAGTCCTGCTGGCCATCGTCGTCGTCAATGTTCAGGTCGTCACGAACCTGGATAACATGCCCAGACTCGGCTTCCTGCTCGTTTTCGTCCTTAATGAGTTCTTGCTGCTCCTTGAGCACCTCCAGGCGCTGCTTGTTGGTCGCCTCGTTCGACGACACCTCAAGCTCAGCCTCGTGGTACAGCTCCTCTGGCAGCGCAGCCAGCACAGCTTCCAGCGCCTCGTAGTAGTCAGCGACGCCCTCTGCCTCGCCATAGGTGAAGGCTGAACCAAGCACCAGCAGCGACGAGGGCACCTTCTGGTGAAGACGCAATTCTAGCCATGTCGCGAGGTCATCGCGCAGCCGGCCAGGCGACACTCCGTGTGTCTTGATACCACGCGACGCACAAGCCATCTGCAGCTCCGTGGTGCTCAGACTGTCCACGCCTTCGTAGTCGATAACGCGATCGTCCCGCTTGATGTTCTTCATCTTGTGCCGAATTCGGTAGCGGATCAGGTTGTCGGTACCGAAGGGGTGGACATTGATGTAGCGGGCCATCGCCACAAGCTGAGGACGACTCAAGTTATCCAGTACCACATCGTCCTTGAACATGCGGGCCACAGTCACGATGAGCTCATGGGACGGGTTCTCCGTTCCAGACCGCACTTGACGGAAGAAAGTGGCAAACTGCTCCTGCTGCTCGGGGGTTATGGTCACGGGCATCACGACGCTCGATTCCTTCACGGTCTGGCGCAGGAACGTGCTGACGGCTCTGCGGGTTTTGCGAAGCTTTTTCACCTTCTTTTCTTTGTCACGGATGGACTCGTAGGTCGATGGAAGCAGATTGGGGAAGAGCTTGAGCGCCACGGGGAGCAAGAGCTCGGCAAACGGCACGATGATAAACATGGAGAAGGGAACGATGCGGATAATGTCCTGGGTCGTGCGCTTCAGCTGGCGACTCTCACGTCGCGTGAGCTCGTAGCCAGATGCCATTTTGAATGCCAGTTTGAAGCTCACTTTGACTTCGTAGCCGAGCAGTTTTGTGCCATCCCAGTAGTGTTGGGCCTCGTGCTTGATCTTCTCCCAGATCGTCTTCTTGGGCTTCTTCTCGTCCTTGACGGCAACTGGCGGCGACTCAGTGTGGCTCGGGACAGGGGCAGCAGCCGATTTGGCCACGCCGGCGTTCGTGTCGTCTTTCCGGGACGGTGCTGTGTCGGGGTCTGACTCCTTGGCTGCCGTCTGCACATGGCGCACAGGCACTGCCAGTGCTACCCGTAGCACCAGCGAGGGCCTTATGACGGCTGCCGGACGCGCAGCCAGGCGGTAGACAGCTCCAATGTTTCTCAGCCCATGTCGCTGGAGGGACAAGGCGTTCATCGCGGGTTGTCGTGAACGTGGGTCAAAGCGTGGATTGGGAGTTCGCCGAGGACTTTAGGAGACGACCAGCCACAACTGAAAGGGGTCGGTGCGACAGGAGCGACAGTGGTGGTTCGTCTGAGGGCGCTGTAGCGCTGCTGCTGGGCTGTCCCTTGCTCTGTCGTCGGCCCGGCGAGAGAATTTCCGCCACTCAGAACCCGGACGCCCGATTCGGCAGTAACCCCAACCGCTGGGACATCGCTTGGGCCGAAAAATTATAGGGACCGTGAAACTTTTTGGACGGCACACCATGAGCAAGCGGGCCGGTGGCGGGGCCGAGGGCCCAGCAGGCGCCAAGAAGCCGCGTATAGCTTCGCTCGCGGAGCTCGACAGCGACGTGGAGCTCTCGGGAGGCGAAAGCGCGTCAGAGAGCTCGGACGCCGACGTACAGAGCTCCGATGAGTCCGCCGTCGAGTCTGAACCGTCCGAGTTTGCAGGCTTTGACGACGGTCCTAAACCCGAAAAGACCCTGAGCAAGGCTACTCGGCAGGCTCTACAGGCTCAGGAACTCCAGCTCGCCAGAGAGACCGCAGAGCTCTTCAGATCAAACATCTTCAAGCTCCAGACCGATGAGCTCTTGGAGTCAGTCAAGGTGCCTGAGAGGCGGTCGCAAAAGCTAGATCGGAGTCTCTATAATCTCAATGAGGCGATCCAGACAATTGCAGACCAATACGACGTATCTGTGTCCCAGGCCGACGCCCTGCTCAAGTCCGCAAAGGTGGCAATCCCGTGGCCAGACCCAAAACCAACGGCGGACGCCAAGTACAAGCTCGGGTACCTCAAGCCTGAGGGCATGAATGTCGTCGGATCGTTCAGTCTAAAGACGGCCTCCACACAGCCCGAGGGAGTAACGGTAGACATGACCGTCACTATGCCCCACGCCCTGTTCCAGGCGAAGGACTACCTCAACTTCCGCTACTTCTACAAACGCGCATTTTACCTTGCTTGGGTCGCGCAAGGCCTAAAGGAGAAGGGCTGGCCTGTGGAGTACGCATACCAGAACGGGAACTCCATGAAACCAGTGATTCTGCTGCGCACTGGCGTGGCGGACGCGCCACTTCCAAAGGGCTTCCAAGTGAGGATCCTAGCCACTGTTGGCGCTGAGGTTTTCCCCACGAAGAAGCTGTCGCCCGAGCACAACTGTGTGCGGATCAAGGGTCCTCAGGAGCAAATGACACACCTCCTTGGCGGTGCCGCCCCAGCCCCGGTCGACTCCCCAGCAACACCATATTACAACGGCACACTTTTGGCAGACGCGACGGCGGAAAAGTCGCTTGTGTACTTGCACAAGGCTGCCAAGGTTTGTGACGGGTTTCGGGACGCATGTCGACTCGGGCGGTTGTGGCTCCGCCAGCGAGGCCTTGGTGCAGACGACGGGTTTGGACATTTCGAATGGTCTATGCTCATGGCAGCTCTCCTCAACGGTGGCGGAGCCGACGGTGCAAAGACTCTACTGTCTGGGTATTCATCCTACCAGCTGTTTAAAGGCACTGTGAAATATTTGGCTGAACAGGACCTTTCGGAAGGCAAGCTCTTTTTCTCTACCTCTGGCGAGGGGTCGACGGTTCTCAAGCTCGCTAACTGGGGTGGCCCTGGCCTCTATGACCGTGCATCCCATCATAATTTCCTCTACCGTCTCACGCCGTCAGCATACGAGCGACTGCGTCTAGCGGCGAAGGAGACATTGGATTTGCTTGGCGATATGGCACGGGACAGGTTCGCTGACCTCTTCCTCAAACGGGCTGCTATATTCCCATGCGCATTCGATGTCGAGTTTGCCCTTCCAGTGCCGTCGCCGGACAAAGACAAGAGCTATACGGCCCAGGAGCGGGTGAAGTATCCATCGTACAGTGAGTTCCTGGCAGCCAAAGTGTACCGGGTTCTGCGACAAGGTCTCGGATCGCGTGCTACTGTCGTGAGTAGCAGGGTGGCAGGCGCCGTTACCGAATGGCCCATCGCGAAACGTGGCCCACCTGCTGCATCTGCTGCCACCACGACTATTGCTGTCGGGCTGTCTCTCGACCCTGCAGAGGCCGAGGGCCTCATCACGCGGGGCCCGCCAGCGGAACACACAGCTGAGGCGGAATACTTTCGGAAGTTTTGGGGCGCCCGAGCTGAGCTGCGTCGATTTGCAGACGGCTCAATTGTAGAGAGTGTAGTATGGCAGGCAAATCCTGCCAGGCTCATTGTCCAGCAAATTGCAGAGTATCTTCTACAAAGGCACTGTTCTGCACTAGGCGTCACCAGCCTGGCGAGTTCCGACCAACCTTTCGCAAAGCTACTACCTGTGCCCGCCGCTGCGGTCTCAGGAACCCAGACGATGTCCTTGACAAGCCTTCGACTATTTCAAGCAAAAGCAGAGTCGTTTGCAAAGCTTGTAGCCGTGATGCAACGGCTGGATAAAGTTCCACTAAGGATCAAGAACGTGCTGCCGACAGGGGCCTCCATGCGGTACGCTTCGATTGCTCAGCCAGTGCCGTTTGACGTTGCTCAGCCCTCGTTCTTTGCAGACTGCGTGCTGGAGTTCGAGTCCTCGGGCAAGTGGCCAGACGACCTGGTAGCTGTTGAGAAGACTAAAACCGCTTTCCTCCTCAAGATTGCAGAGCGCCTTGTGGCTGCAGACGAAGGTTATCGTGCAACGGTCGGGGAGGAGGACAATTTCGTGGAGGGCATCCCCGGAATCGGCTTCATCCAAGTGCTGACGCCGGAAGGGTACGGTTTCAGGATCCGTATATCCACGGATCGGGATGAAGTTCTATACAGACGACTGGTGGCCGATGATTTGATGCGTCGAGACGATGCAGAGACTGCGTTGACCGTGTATCTGCGACGCTATTCACTGGGTGTGGCGCACACGCGAACACTCCAGACTCTGTGCAAGCGTTTCCCGCTACTGTCTCCTGTGATGCGTATGACGAAGCTCTGGTTCGACCGTCACATGCTGACTGCGCATTTCACCGAGGAGGCGATCGAGCTCATTGCAAGTGCCGTCTTCGTTGAATCTGCACCATACAACCCGCCAGGCAGCGTTGCCAGTGGTTTCTCACGAGTACTCTTGTTCCTCAGTCGGTGGAATTGGCAAGAGGAGCCCCTGGTGCTGGATCTGGAAGGTCCGGCGAACCCCGAAGTTGTTCATGATACCCACCATCGTGTGTCTGCAATCGAGGGCACTCACATGAAACAGCAGACTTTCCAGCAACTGAACGCTAGTTACGAAGAGCACCGACGGAAGGACCCGGCTTTGACTCTTGCACCGCTTTTCATTGGCACCCGGGAGGATCAGTCGGGAACCGTCTGGACGTCTGTTGTGCCTCGGTCCCATAATGGCAAGATTGCCGCAGCACGCATGACGGCACTTGCACGGGCAGCGCACGAGCTCCTTTCGGCGTCGTCTGTGGATGATTTGCCCTCCGCAGTCACTCAGGTATTTCAGCCGTCTTTTGCCGACTACGACTTTGTCGTTCGGGTGGCAAACCCGGATAGGCGGCAGAAGGATGTGAACTCTGAGTTCCGGAATCTGTCACGAGCAGCGTTCCCACCGCCGGAGCGGCTGGTAGACGAAAGCAACAGCATTCTCCAAGACTATTTCAAAGATCTCCAAGCATGCTATGAGGACTGCGCGTTGCTGTTTTATCCAGCGCTGAGCGGTGACAGCGGAACACTGGCATTAGGAGGGGTTTGGCAGAGAGACGCACTCAAGGAACGTCCGTTCAAAGTGAATCTCGGCTACTCCACGAAACCCGTGGGAGGCGATAAAGTGTCCATCAACAAAGACGCAATCCTGGCGGAGATCCGCCGCATTGGAGGTGACCTAGTTCAGAGCACAGAGTAGACATGTACGATATTCGCATCTATAAAAGTTCGTGATGGTCGTTAGTTGGGCTTGTCAGCGCGGCACTGGAGGTATTGTGGTACAGTGAAGGAGGTTTGTTTGCACCAGTGCTTGTGTCGACATTTTTTAGTTGAGCATTCGCGGTCCATGCGTGCCGGAGCAAAGCGGTGCTCATACCATTGGTATTGCTGCAGCAAGGTATGGTTTTGAGCCATCTGGGTGGCCGCCAGATGCCAAAAAGTGGCATTGAGTGGGGCATCCTGCGGCCATTGGCCGGTCGGGTCGTAGGTCTCACGAGCCGAGTAGAGGTGCTCCCAGACGGGTGCGTCGCCATCAAACGTCTCGTCGAGACGCATGAAATAGTTGTGGCTGTCGAGAATGTCGAAGGTTTTGGCATCAACGTCGTAGTACCGCCACGCGGGGTTCACATCCCGCCATGGCGTGATGCTCTGTGCGATCCATGCGGTGGTTAGAGCAGTTTCCACTGACTTCCGAGTGGCGTTGCCGGCGTACAGCACCTGGAACTGGTCACGGTGCGTGTGCCCGAAGAACACGCCCTTGACAGTATCTGGCGCAAACCGCTCAACGATCTGGGCGAACACTTCGGTTGCGACCGGTAACGCCTCGCCCTGCTTGCCACTTGTAGGCACGTGGGCGATGATCCACGCCCGCTTGCCGGTGGCTTCGCACGCCACGAGCTCGTCAGCGAGGAACCTGAACATCCCCGAGGTGTCTGGGTCAGTGCTGGTGTTCCAGTAATTGTAGTAGTTTGTGCGATACCAGAAGTTGGCATTCAGAGAGATGACCTGCAGGCCAGGATGTGCTTCGACGGAGTAGCCGGCGTAGTGGGTGCGGGCCTGGCGAGAGGCAGTTTCGTCAAGCCAGCCGTTGCCACGCCACATGTCGGCGTTCAGGTGGGCATTCCATGTGAAGCGGTTCGCGTACCCTGACTTGTTCTGCGCGACCTGCGCGTACGGATAGCTGTCGTGGTTGCCGAGTGTAGCAAAAACGGGTACGCCACCGAGCTGGCGCTTCATGGCCCGAAACACCTCGGTCTCGCTGTTGATGACGTTCTCAAGGGAGATGTGATGGGTGTCGTCATGGTCCACCAGGTCGCCGGTGAAAATGGCAAAGTCGTACGGCGCTCTGAACTCGCGCCTCTGGATCTGGTCTGCCGGATCCAGACCAGCAATAGACTCGAGCGCGTTGTCCAGGAGCGCGGCCGGGACGTCGCAGAGGTAGGCGCCGTACTCGGTGGCAGGGACGGTGACAGACCCAGGCGATAGGAGGTTGGTGCTTTCGGCGTTGCAGCAGAACCCGTTGGTGCAGTTGCTCTCGGAGCCGACGCGATAGTCGAGGTCTATGTGGACGTCCGATACGTGCAGCACACGCAGCACCTCGCCGCTGGGGGGCGCCGGCGGCGATCGGGGCGGCTTCTCGGGCCACCAGCCAGAGAGATCAAACTTTGGCGTGGGCGGGAGCGGACAGACGCCGTCGATGAGATAGTGGCAGATGTACTGGGCGTCCAGGCCGTCGAGGTCGACGAGACGGAGGACGTTTGCGAAATCGTCGCTTTTGCCGCCTTTGAGGGCGTCGGCGAGGGCCGAGAACTGGGTGCCGTCGCGGCGCTCGTCCCAGAACGAGCTCGGGACGACGCCCGGCTTGCCGACGCGGTTCTTGCGGCACGCGCGGGTGTCTCGGTAGGCGGGATCAAGGCAGAGGGACGACAGGACCGGGGCGACGGTGTCGGGCCGGGCCTTGGCCACCTTGTGGCCAAGCTCGACGGCCTTGAGGCAGATGTCGCAGGGCGGGCGGCCAGAGGCGAGAAGCTCCCGGAGACGGCGCTCGGCGTCGACGACGTGCTGGACGCGAGCGCGGTCGTCAGCGGTGGGGGTGTCTGCGAGTCTCAGAACGGCCTGGAGGGGGTCCTGGCCGGGGGAGATGCCGCCAAACAGGGCCGAGACGAGCGGAGGGCCCGCGAGAAGGGCGCCTAACCGCATGGTGGGAGTGGTGAGTGGTGAGGCGGAGGCTACGGGGCATCGGAGCAGCTGGTGACGCCGGCAGCGACAGGGGTGGTTGGTGTCGCGCCCCGGGCCCACGTGCGCGGCGTGCGGCGCGCGTGCGGCGCGTGCGGCTCACGCGATGCGTTGTGTGTGGAGGATTTGGGCACGTGCGCGCCATGCGGGTCACGTGCGCGCGGCCCGGGGCGCAGGCTGACCCTTGAGAAATCTAGGCTTACTTTACAACCGTACTTATCAAATGGAAATACAGTAATAGTCAATTGTCTAGTCAGGGGAAAGCTGTCCTCCCCATTCTTCTAACTCTAAGCCTTATATACAACCGCACCAAACGACCGGACGTCATTAGCATCGTGGCGGTAGACAAGGAAGTAGGACACAACCTCGTCACGCAGAGACCGCGCGCCGTCTATCAGCAGATAC
>JANJPH010000027.1:0-62768 GCA_030407195.1 [Candida] tunisiensis
AATTTGATCTTATTCTGAAGTTATCAGACTCTCGCTAAAGGTTCAGTGTACGGCGCCACTGTCAGGTCACAGCTAGTTGCGCCCGAACCCTTACATTTTAAGAAATTTGGGCGTGTAGCTCAGTTGGTAGAGCGTCCGCTTCGCATGCGGAAGGTCTTCGGTTCGATTCCGGACTCGTCCACTTCGCTTATTTTTTTTTGGCCACTCTGCCGCGAGACGCTCGTCGTCGGCATCAGCAACGCGAGACCGAGCCGACACTCCGAGTGGAGCTGCCCATGTGTCACCCGGGCTGTGCTTGCCTCGGCAGCCGGCACCGACATCAGAGACCGACGCAAGCCGCTGACGTAAGCGGTGCGACGTTCAACGCTGATCCAGAGATAAGCTTTTTTGGGACGTCTCCTATGAACGCATATGCGCGATGCCACAGCCGCAACGCAGAAGAGCCGACGAGGAAAGGCAACCCCTCGCCACACACACACACAACTGCAATGGCGTGGAGTCAGCTATGGGTGAGAAGAGGGGAACGGCGGGCACGCTACGAGGGAGCAGACGGGCTCTGTGCACCGAACGGTTTTCTAACGGCAGATCACGGACGCGCACCTGGCTTACGCTATTGTCGGCGGCTTCACGGCCGTCTTCTCACTGATCTCCCTCTTCGTAAAGGAGAAACTCTACATCGGCGAGGCCACAGTCGCGACTATTATCGGCGTCATCTTTGGACCCTACTGTTTGGGCTGGTTCACGCCTACAGAGTGGGGCAACGCCGACCTTCTCACCCTGGAGCTTAGCCGAGTGGTGCTGGTCGTCCAGATCTTTGCCGTGGCAGTAGAGCTGCCCAAAAAGTACATGTGGCGCCACATGTGGAGCGTGACGGTACTCCTGTTGCCCGTCATGACGTTTGGATGGCTCATATCCTCGGTTTTCATCTGGAAGCTAGTACCCACTCTGCGCTGGATTGAGGCACTCACCATCGCAGCCTGCGTTACGGCGACAGACCCCGTGCTCGCATCTGCGGTAGTGGGCAAGGGCAAGTTCGCAAGGCGCGTTCCTGGCCATCTCAGAAACCTGTTGTCGGCAGAGTCAGGATGCAACGATGGAATGGCATTCCCCTTCCTGTACCTCGGTCTAAACATCATCCAGCACGAGAAGCACGCAGGTGAAATTGCGTTTCATTTTATTGTCATCACTGTGCTCTACGAGTGCGTCTTTGGATGCGTTCTGGGGGCTGTCATCGGATATGTTGGCCGGCGTGCCATTCGGTTCGCCGAGGAGAAGAACCTCATTGATCGCGAGTCATTCTTAGTGTTTTACTTTGTACTGGCACTGTTCTGTGGTGGCGTGGGGTCGTGCATCGGCACTGATGACCTCTTGGTAGCATTTGCGGCGGGCACAGCATTCTCTTGGGATGGCTGGTTCCAGCGCAAGACAGAGGAAAGCCACGTCTCGAACGTTATTGATCTTCTTCTCAACATGGCGTTCTTCGTCTACTTCGGCGCAATCGTGCCCTGGAACCAATTTCAGGAACCCGTCATTGGCATCAAGCTCTGGAAGCTCTTCATTCTTGCTCTTCTGGTGATCGTATTCAGGCGTCTTCCGATCATGCTTTTGGTAAAGCCGATCGTACCCGACATCAAGACATGGCGAGAGGCGTTCTTCTGTGGCCATTTTGGGCCCATCGGAGTTGGTGCTATCTTCGTCTGCCTATTGGCCCGGGGCGAGCTGGAGCACGACGATCCAACCCCTCTTGCAGAACTTCCGGATTCGAGCCATCCCCATTACATGGTGGTGTCTGTAATCTGGCCCGTAGTCACCTGGCTGATAATTGCGTCCATCGTGGTCCATGGCTCGTCCGTCGCTGTGTTCACGCTCGGAAAACGGCTCAACAATATGACCATCACCATCTCATACACCACAGGTGGCGGCCAGCCGAAATGGCTATCACGGCTACCGCGAATGGAAGGACGGACCCTGTCTTTGCACAAGGTTGATACAGAAAAGACTAAAATACCTGGCATCGGCGGAAACGGTAAAGTTCGACCGGCTGGTGGTATGAAGCGACGTCGGAAGAGCTTTTTCGGCGTTTCAGAGAGGGAGACAGCCCGACCTGGAGCGGTAGAAATTGATCTCAGTCGCGCCCGGCGTCCAGGAGAGACGGTGTACCGCCAGGGCGACCACTTCATCTTCGAGAACGAAAACCACGAGGTCACACGGACACTGAGCATAACTCCACATCACACTCCACGGCATTCCCCCTCATTCGAGGACCCTGGACACATTGCTATGGGCGACGAGGGGGAGGCCGCAACGCGGGTGGAGTCTGGTCGTAGTGGACTGGGAGCCACTACTCGCGACTTCGAAGGATTTCCGCCGATCGACATCAAGGCGACGGAAGAGCACCCCGACGATGGTGGACCTACCGGCCACACGGGATACGACCCTGGACATCTACCGGAAGCAGAACGAGAAGCCGCCCCAACGATGGGTTCCGACGGCAATACCGAAGATCAACAGTCATCTTCCCAGGCTGTGCCGCACCGGGCTGGACATTCATTGCTACAGTCACACCCGTCACAACCCACAGCACACAAGACCGGCCGCCACCAGAAGTGCACTGTCTACATGGTTGACGACACTGTTGTTCTGGAGAACGAAGAAGGTGAGGTTCTGCATCGTTACAGGGTCTCGAACCCCACTCACGCTGCGATGACACCAGCTCGTCGAAATTCTGTTATCCAGCAGACTCTGAACTACATTGGGCTTCGAAAGCAACCACAAAATGTTACACAGCCAGGATCGCACAGTAGCACGATGGCGATTGATGTGGAGAAAGATGCTGCTGCACGTCGTCCCTCTGCGGGTATAGTCTCGGTCGACTCTAAAGATAACGTCACAGATGTGTATGACATCCCTGCTGCAAATCCTCTAGATGGACATACTGGCCCCTCACAATCGGCGGCGCATCTGCCGGCACGTACGGATGGCAAAGCCAAGCCTGAGGACACGGAGACTGAAGTGGAACGCAAACGGAGACTGGCGGCTCTGGGTCTGGAGAAGAATGAAGATGACAGTGACGATGATGAGACCTCTGAACCGCCTCCCGCGGCCCGCTTGCGATGGGATCCGCGTGTGTGATTGAATGAGCTCACGATTGTCATCTGTGGCGACGAAGTAGTTGCACGGGAAAACGTTCCTCTGGCTCCTCGCACAGCTGCGGTCACGCAACAAGGGGTATCGCATCCATTTGCATACATGAGTTTGTAGATTGCAGTGAGAATACGTTCAGTTCATGTGTTGTAATGATATATTGCAATGCGAGTGTCTTAAACTGGTTGAAATACTATTACACAACGGTAGGGAAAGCCCGCTTTTTCGTCATCCGCTCCTCATGTTCCCGATGCTCCTGTTCGTCGGCGAAGACCTTGGAATGGTTGGCGTCCCAATTCTGCTTCACAAACTTCATACCAGCCATGTTGTAGCCGATGGCGTCCTTCTGCCGTTGAAGGTTAGAGCGAAGCGACTCCCTAACAGAGTCTAGCATTGGCCGCATAGTCTTGGTGGCAACAATCTGCTTGTGATGCGTTCGAACGAGGAAGAACAAAACCTTCGCAACAAGAGGCGTCTGCCAGCCATTGCGTGCCCAAATCTCAATAAACTTCAACAAAGCGACGACCTTGTCAAAGTGGAGGACCAACAGCGCGTCCTCCAGCTGGTGAGATTTGATTTTTGAGAGTATGTCTAGGACATACCGCTCGGCGGCAACATCTAAGGTTGCCAGGATGACGTTGCGGGCAGGCGGCGCTGCTTTAGGGTTCCGTTTCACCACCTGGGCATGCTCCCTGAGCAATTCCAAATCTTTGATGCCAATATCCAGCGCCTCCATAAGAAGTTCACCAGCCTTGAGCGTTTCAATTGTTTGCTTTGTCGCTCGCGCCACATCATCCTCACCCTGGTCCAATGGCTGCTCCTCGTCCTCGAGAGACGCCGTCAAAGTCTGCTCATAGAGCTCCTCCAGCTCCTTCTCACGCTCCTCCTCGAGAAACAGTGGTTCGTCAGTTTGTTCCCAGACACGGATGGACTTGTCATGTGACGCCGAGACGACAAAGTCACCGCTCGTTGCAACCGCGAGTGCCCACACTTCACCGTGGTGACCACTCAGCTTTTGGATGCATTCAAACTTATCGCCATCCCAGTACTTGACGAGTCGGTCCTTACCTGCCGAGAAGAAGTAGTGAGTCTCTGGCTGAAAGCGCACGCTCATAATGGAGTCCTGGTGAGCAAAGATGGACTTGTGGCAGTCGCCAAAATCAAGCCCCCATAGCTTAATATTTTTATCGGCGGAGCAAGTCACTATCAATTTTGAGTCGTGGCTTATGTCCATATTCAGGACTGGCATCTTGTGTCCATACAAGCTTAGGAAAAACTTGAGAGTGTCAACGAAGAAAACCTTGACAGTATTGTCCAGAAGTGAGCACGCCACCAGCCGACCATCAGGCGACAGCCGGATCGAGAGAACATCGTCGGATAACTCCAAGGTGCGAGTATGCTTCAATCTCAGCCGTGAAATTGTGCGGTTCGTGCCTGGAACAGGTTCTTCGCCGACTCTGAACTCCCAAAACTTGACAGTCCGGTCGGCTCCGCCCGTCACCATGCCCTTACCATCGTGGCTGACCTGCAACGACCAGCATTCACCCTCGTGGGCATCAACAGTGGCAAGCAGTGTGGAGGACGCCACGTCATAAAGCTCAACAGTACCGGCTTTTGTGCCAACGACGAGCAGGGCATCGCCGGGAAGAAATCCACAGCACAAAGCATAGCCACATGCAAACGTACGAATACAAGATCGTGTGCGCACATTCCATAACTTGAGAAGGCCGTTCGACGCCGACGCCACCATGCGATCATCAGAGCTCAAGCAGAGGGCGCGGATGTCGGTGCGATGACCCGGCAGCTCAACACCAAACTGCCGCTCGTACTGCACAGGTTCCTTGCTCTTGAAAGACTCAGGCAAGGCAATGCTGTAGTACTCCAAGCAATTGGTTGCTAGCGATACCACAAGCTGCACTGTCCTCTTAGTGGTCTGCGTTACAGCCCAATCGAATCCTCGAATTTTCGCAGGCGTCGACAATGTGGTGAAAAGCACATAGAACAGGTTCGGGTCACTTTCGTCCACCATCTCTGGCTCTCCCTTTTCTCGTAGGCGCTTCTTTTTGCGAGCTATGCTTCTCTTGATCTCTTCAGACGTGCGTTCTCGCCACACCTCTATGGTGCGATCAGTGGCTTGCACCGCGAAAAACGAGCTGCTAGGGTGCCAGCACAAATGCTGCAGGGCTCGTCGGGCGGTTTGAAGGTCCCCACGGCGCTCTAGCTCACCTCTTTCTGTAATTTTTGTGTTAGAGCCCAGGTCTACCCCCCAGACTTTGACATCCTGACCGCATGTGAATAAAAGTCCATTGCGAAACGCAAGGCCACGACATGCTTCATGCGCCACCTTTGTCTCCACGCAGTGCTGTGTTGTGAGATCCCAGAGCTTGATCAAGCCATCTAACGACGCTGATGCCAGCCGGTCCTCGGACAAGAATTCTAGACACGTGATTTGCTTCCGATGCGACCGTAGTCGGTAGAGGCCAACCTCCCCAACAAGGTCCCAAACAATGACGTTCGTGTCGGTAGAACCGGAGGCCAGCCTAGTTCCCGAGGCGTCGAAGCTGAGGGCAGTGACCCGAGATTTGTGGCCATCGAACGATACCACAACCGTCCCCGATACAGCATCCCAAAGCCGAATTTTGCCATCAGAGTAGCCGGCTGCGACCATTTCGCCTTGATAGTCCGCAAGAAATGTCACCTCTGCGTTGCCATCAGCCCACCGGCTGAGAAGCTGTGACGTCTTGATGTCCCATGTGTAGACTTCCTCTAGGCCTCCGACAAGTGCCCGGCCCGCAGAGCCGCGTGCCCGGTCGCGCGCCGGGAGCCATACGACATTGCTGCTGGAGGCAATGACACCAAAGCTCGCAGCCTGCTCGTACCGCTGGTAGCTCTTCACCATGCTGCGATATGGTCGTCACAACTTTCAAATTTTGAGCCGCACCTCTTTCGTGCGGCTCGAAACGCAGGGGTTGAAATTTCCCAAAACAGAATCCATTGCCACCTTGGCGCCAACACTTACGCGACTGATTGAGTGTTTTGGACAGAGGTTTGAGTCGTAGAGATTCGTCTGATGGAACGGGCATCACCAATATTGCAACGATTCTGTATCCTCCCACGAAGCGATGACGAACCAAACACCACCAGAGGTCTTCTGTATTACAATAATATACACTAGCGGTCGCCCACCTGGCGCGACATGTTGATGCCCTGTACCTTCTGTACGTATGACGGGGTTGGTTGGATACGTCTCACGGAACGGATCTCGTCCGCTGAGTGGCCCGGGATACGGATGTTCCAGTTGCGTTCGAGGTGCAACTGGAGATCTTTTGCATCCAGCGTGTCGCTCTTGCGATGCTTCGCAAGTCGACACGCGAACGAAGTCACCGAGGTAACGAATTCGTCGGCGAGATCGAGCAACAAATCCTCAACGTCACCATCGATGGCCTCACCACTGTCCTCACCAGCCACACTCTTGACAAGCTCACTGAGCTTCCGCTTCGACAGAATTCTGTCGCCATTGATGTCAAAAGCAGGCGGCCTGACCATAGCCGGGTTCGTCAGTGCGGGCGCCTCGGCCGCAGCACCGCCCGTCAGAGACGGTCGGCCGGGGCGACCGGACACCGGCTGTAGCGGCCGAACTTGCAGGCGGTGGGGTATCTGTATGGAGGCGACTTCACCCTTCGGGGAGCTGAGCGCGTTCTGAGCCGAGGCTGCCGCGTTGGCCGGTGGGTTCGGTCTTGCAGACGGCCCAGTGACAGGTTGCTGTAGATGCTGGGGACGATTCGCAGCGGGCGACTGGGGACGCGAACCTCCTTGCAAGTGCGGTGGCACACCAGCGCGTGACTGCTGCTGAGGCGTTCCTGGCCGCTGCATAGGACCGCCGATCTGCTGGGTAGGACGTGGTCCCATTTGGGCCTGCCCTGGCTGTTGAGTCTGTGGCCGTTGCTGCTGCCAGTTTGGCGTGCCTGGTGCACCGCCCTGGGAATTCTGGGCTGTTGCAGGTGGTCCCTGTCCCGGAACATTCCCTACCGGGCCACCCGGGCCTGCGCCTTGGGCGGCCTGAGGCTGCGCACCACCCGGGGCACCACCCTGAGGGGCTGGCTGCGCACCTTGAAGTCTACCCATGGCCTGGCGATACCGTGTCTGCAGGTTGGTGAACTGCTGAGTGAGGTTAGCCTCGACAGTGCGAAACTGCTCCCGACGGCTCTTGAGCTGTGTGATGCGCTCATTCGTTTGCGATCGAACAGTGTCGTCAATGTCGTTGCGTGGCAGTACCTTTGACTCCAGCTCTGACTGCTCCATAGCAAGACTTTCCTGTGCCCGCCGCGCACTCTGAATCTGGGTCGCGAGTTGCTGGAACTGCTGGCGGAGCTGGGCGGCCTGAGCCGGTCCAGCGCCCGGCCCACGCTGAGGTTGTGGCTGAGACTGTTGCTGGCCCTGCTGCTGGCCCTGCTGCTGGACCGGCGACGGCACCTGTGTTGCCTGGGGACCCTGCGGAACCATGGAGGTGCCATTCGTCATGGCTGGCGACCCTGGTGTGGCAGCGGCGTTCGGCACGTTCGACTGAGCGGGTGTTGCACCTGGACGCCGCTGCATTTGCATCTGGTACTGCTGGAGCACCTGTCTTATTTGCTGGGCCCGCATCTGGGCCTCGCGTCCGGCCTGGGTGTGAGTGCCCTGCTGGTTAGCTGTCTGGGTTGCCTGCTGGTACCGCTGAATGAGCGCCTGCAGCTGGCCCGGACGCATGGCTGCTGCCAGATTGGCGCCACCGCCGCCGGGCCCTGGCGTGCCTCTCGGCGTGTTCGGCTGCTGCTGGTTCATGGCCGTCGTCGTGTCAAGAGTCTCGTGCCTCTTTGTGCGGCTTAGTTGGTAGCGATCGCTGTGCGGCTTTCTTGGTAGCGATCGTTGTGCGGCTTAGTTGGTAGCGACCGACCTGGAACTAATGGTAGCGATGGGAAAGGCAACGGACACCAAGAACAATCTATTCATCGCTAGGGCCACGCATGTGAGATACGTACTCGTCCATGATGCTGGGCCACGCCGCCTCCTCGTCGTAGTTTGCAAACGTGGGGTCTTCCTCGCAATACTTGATAAAGTCCAGCAGCATGTTCCATGTGTCGCGCGACACGGACTTTTTGTACACATCCGCTACAAAGTGGCACCACTGTTCCAGCTGGGGAAACCGATCTGCAAGCAGCAATTGCCAGTAGCCTACTGCGGTGTCGACAGGCATCACCCGCTGATCTTCAGGCTTGACGAAACCAAACGTGAACCTGTACACCTTCTTGAAGTAATCTGGGTCCGTCCGCATTCGCTCCTTCATCCGCTGGGTTTGAGTTTTCATTTTCGACAGTGAGTCCGCACCAAGAGACGTCCAACCTTGAACAAAACCCTCCTTGGTGATGACACCCTGGGTCGGTGCCTGCAGAAGCTCAACAACTGCCAAAACGGCCGGGTCTGAACTCACATCCAGCCCTAGGTCTTGGAAGAACTGGATTGTCCCGTCCACGCCGATGACACCAGGCTCATTTGGGTCGCGGTAGTCCTGAAAGAGGCGCTCTATGTTCTGTCGCAGCGCGGGGCTCGCAGGAACCTGCGCTGACTCGCCCGAGTAAATGGCATCCAGAGCGCGTTCTAGACTCCAATTGTAGCGCTTCAGGAATGCCGTCGCCGTCGCCTGGCTCACACACGCAATCGACGCCAGCTCACGCGCTAGGCTCTTCTGCTGGGCCGAGCTCTGCGTCAGCGTTTTGCTCGAAACGTCATGTGGCGCGCCGCCGTCCACTCACCATGATGCCGCAGGCCCGTCAAACTGAATTTATTCGGTATTCTTCTCCAGAAACTGCTTGATCTGGTCTGTCGCCTCAGACCTTACCGAGTCTGGTACGATTTCTGTGTGAGTCGCTGGCCCGTTCTGGAGATAAAAGGGCTGGGGCCGGAGTTTGGTTCACGAGACCACGTCATGTGACATAGTGAGCTCTTTCACGTGACAACATCATGTGACATGCACGATCTCTAAACACGTGACCATATCACGTGCCAGGTTCACCGCCACTCACCGAGTGCCTGTGGCTCGAGGCGCGCCAGCAGGGCGTCCAGGTTGCTGATGTCGGCGGCGGTGAGCTCCCCTGTGTGAGTAGTGCGTCGCTATTTCGCGCGAAATGACGGACCTGTGGCCAGCGACGCTACCTGGTCGTACCAGCCTGTCTGGAGGAGGCGTCCACGAAGGAGCTTGGTGAGTCTGCGTCAGCAGGGGAGCCAGGGATGATGCGGCGGAGCCGGCTCACCGTTCGTATTCTCCGCTTTCGACGAGGCGGGCGTGTATTTGCGCGCGCACCGTCTCTCGCGACATTTTGTTAGGGGTGCAGGATGGTGCCAGGCACATCGCAACCATGGAAAGCGCAGACCTCACGAACGCGCGAGTGGACAGAGAAGAGGCACTGGTGGGTGGGCTGGGGACGATTGGGCAACGTCCTGGCCTCGTCAGCTGACACAGGACTCCAAGGATGCACGCTGGACAAAGGTAAGCGCGCCTGGGACCTCCAGGGCCGCCGCTGGACCGATGCTAACGACAGCTTCAGAAGGTGTACTACACCGACGCGGCAGGGCGTCCCCGGGACTGGGAATACGGGGCCCGGCAAACGCGCGTGAGCGGTTCTGGCTTTGATGGCGTCGGGATTCTCGCCGTCCTGGAGAAGGAGACCGGCCCGGAGATCCTGTTGCAGAAGCAGTTCCGGCCGCCTACTGGCGGAGTGGTGATTGAGCTGCCCGCTGGGCTGTTGGACAAGGGCGAGACAGCGTACCAGTGTGCCGAACGCGAGCTGCTCGAGGAGACAGGCTACGTTGGAACCGCGTTTCGCGAGTCCCCCGTGATCTACAACGATCCAGGGTTTTGCAACACGAATCTCAAGCTCGTGCATGTTTCGGTCGACCTTGGGGACCCTCGCAACCAGCATCCTGTGCCTCAGCTCGAGGACGACGAGTTCATCGAGACGTTCGCGGTGCCCCTGCGCGAGTTCCCCGAAAGACTGGCCCAGCTCGCGTCCGCAGGCTGCCACATCGACGCCCGAGTGCACAACATCGCCGACGGCATCGAGCTGTCGCGCAAGTACGACCTTTCGCCACCCCGCACGTGACCTCTCGCCATCCTAGAAATACACTTGGTGATGATTCGCAGATGTAAACCAGAGAATGTCGACGGCGCGACGGCTCGGGTTTGGCTCCGAAGTGCCGTCGGAGCGCGCGTCGCCGAGGCCACCGTCCGAGGAGGGCCTCGGCCGTGAGCCGGGGCCGTCTGGAACCGCGACACCTGCCGAACAGCCCGAGCTGTGGGTCTTTGGCTACGGATCCCTCATCTTCAAACCGCCACCAGACGTCGACGTACGACTGCCAGGCACCGTGAAGGGATACGTGCGACGGTTCTGGCAGAGCTCCAACGACCACCGAGGCACCCCGGAGGCGCCCGGCCGTGTGGTCACCCTCATTGAACGGGAGTTCTGGCAGTCGCTTGGCCCGGACCGAGACCCCCATCCCGCTCCGGACGCGGTGTGGGGCGTGGCATACCGGATCAGGGCCGAGAAAGCAGAAGAAGTGCGTCGCAACCTCGACTACCGTGAGAAGAACGGCTACTCAATCCACACCGTCCCGTTTTACGTTGACCGGAACGCAGTGGCCAAGGGCGGACCTCTGATCCCGACGGGATTCGAGCCGCCTCCCGTCGTCATGGCCATCGTATACATCGGCACGCCTGACAATGAGGCGTTCGTCGGACCGCAAGATCAGCAGGCTCTCGCAGAGCATATTGTCAAGTCGCGGGGGCCAAGTGGCGAAAACAAAGAGTATCTCTACAGTCTGGCGAAAGCTCTCCAAGATCTCGCGCCAGACAGCCACGACGACCACATCAACGACCTCGTGACGCGGGCCAAAGCATACGAAGAATCCCTTGCATAATTTTCTGTTGCCACTTGGCAGGACGGAGGCAATTAGCCACGCCTTGAACGACGTCCAAGTCTTGCCACACTCGCCAGGCTAAGCAGCAAGATTCCCCCATTAGATTTATTCCGTAAGATAAATTATCGTAATTGTACAGTGTATTAGACATTCAAAGGTTTTGTTCCTTCGAGAAGATTAGGCCAGGAGCAGAGCAACGGCACCAGTGAGAGCCAGAGAAGCGGCAGTCAGACCAGCCTTGGCGGCAGAGTTTGCCTGAGGGATGGAAGGAGCCGGGCACTCGGAGCCGACACAAGGCTGCGACTCCACGGGGGCAGACTCAGCGGGGGGCTGAACCGGGGGCTGAGTCTCAGCAGGAGGCTGAGTAGGAGGCTGAGACTCCACGGGAGCAGACTCAGCAGGAGGCTGCACGGGCGGCTGAGTCTCAGCAGGAGGCTGAGTAGGAGGCTGAGACTCCACGGGAGCAGACTCAGCAGGAGGCTGCACGGGCGGCTGGGTCTCAGCAGGGGGCTGAGTGGGAGGCTGGGTCTCAGCGGGAGGAGGGCACTCCTCGCCCTCGCAAGGCGGGGTCTCGACGGGAGGCTGCACCGGGGGCTGAGTCTCAGCAGGAGGCTGCACGGGAGGCTGGGTCTCAGCAGGGGGCTGAGTGGGAGGCTGTGTCTCAGCAGGAGGGGGGCACTCCTCGCCCTCGCAAGGCGGGGTCTCGACAGGAGGCTGCACGGGGGGCTTGGTCTCCACGGGGGGCTCCACAGGAGGCTTGGTCTCCACGGGCGGCTGAGGAGGCTTGGTCTCCACGGGCGGCTGAGGAGGCTTGGTCTCCACGGGCGGCTGAGGAGGCTTGGTCTCCACGGGCGGCTGGGGAGGCTTGCAGTCCTCGCCCTCGCACTCGGTAGGAGTAGGCTGGGGAGGCTGGCAGTCCTCGCCCTCGCACTCGGTGGGAGTGGGCTTGGGCTCCTCGCAGGACTCGCAGACGGTCTCGGTGACCACGGGGGGAGGAACAGTGGTCTCGCAAGGGACAGTGACGGTCTGGGTGGTGATCACGGTCACACCCTCAGTAGGAACGTGGGTGAGGGTGACGCACGAGGTGGTCATGGAGACCTCACCGTGGTGCTTGCCCTTGTAGTTGAAGGGCTTGGGGCTGGCGGCAGCGAGGCCGGCGAAAGCGACGATAGCGAGTTGGCTGAACTGCATGGCTGTGGTATGAACGAGTGTAAAGAGGTGGGAAGTCCTTGACAGTCAGTGATAGCGACGAGAAGGGAAGGGCGAGTATCCAGATTTATAATCGGTGATACAAGGCGGGGGACCAGGTACAGAGTCAGCTCGTCTGAGACTGATCCAGAGTGCGGGTGGCCGTGGCAGAGGCCTTGCTTTGCATCGCATGGCAGCCGGCAGCTAGCAAAAACGAGGCAAGTGCAATTTCATGCTTGGATCTGTCGACGGCAGCGGCCCAATCTGGAGGCAGCTCGGCCCCTTTCTCGCCCGATCAGGCAAAGGAGCCGATCCGGCAGGACGCCTGAGCACGCGAGGAGCATTATTCTCGCTGCCGTGGCTGGTTGCGCAGTCACCAGACCCAGCGGTCGCAGACGCCTTGTGGCCGGTCGAGTCCGGACGCCACACAGCCCTTTCCGCCCGACGGATGCAAAAGGGTATCCCTGGTCTGAGCCTGAGATGGATCTCAGGATCCCTGACCGCTCGCTTCGATGCAAACGAAACCTAATCTGCTGCTCTAATGCCCGCCATGGGTTTTGCGATCGACCACGATGCAGGCACGTCACGCGAAAAAAAAAACGCGGGGGTGTGTGTGGGCGTGTGTGTCTCAAACTCGGACGTGTAGGGGGCGTTAAAAATCGCTCTTCAGTTTCAGCCCGCTCTCAGTGGCCCTATTGTCCCTGCTGAGCCCGTCTCGTAGGTGCCGTTGCTGCCGCTACGACACCAGCCGCCCTGCTGCCGTGCCTTGCGAGTGGGCTGCGCGGTCCAAAACACGAGCATGCCCCTCGTTAGGGACGGCGGCACGGCGCCGTAAGCTGGTCGGGCAACAAACCCTGCCCACCCAATATTTTTCTGAGCTTCCCTCGCTCTCCGGTCCCCTGTCCCCCCACTCCATATAGTCCACTTATCCGAGATGAACCTGAGACTCCGCCAGCTGATAAAATGCAAGATTTGCGCCGATCCCGCAACCGACGGGTCCCTCCAGCTACTCGTTGGACAGACGAGAAATGTTGAGTCCGCAGAGCCAAAAATGTTGTCCAAAGACTCATTTCGGCACCGAAGCAACTGTGTGTGCGCCTCGCCGTGCCGTCGAACACACCCTCGCATGCCGGCAGTTTTTTTTTGCAGATTGGCTCACTGCCTGTTCAGGACGGCTTATAACGACGCACACCCCATTTTTGATATCGGGCCAGAGATGGCAAGCCGACTTCTCGTTTCGACCAGCCTGCCCTGTAACCTGCACGACCTGCTTCTGAGACATCGTTGCTTCTGGTCGTGTCTGTGGGGGTCCAGCATATCTTCCATGTCTCTATGAGCGCTCTTTATTTACCGCCAAACTCGCGGACTCCGCAGGCATAACCACCACGGACCGCTGGAAAATTTTCTTGACCGAATGGACAGACACAGTTCTGGGGCACCTCACACAGCCTGCTGGTCTTCCCGACCTCCAGGATCCCCGCCACCTGGTGGGCGTGCACGGTACCTGATCCCTGCATGACCTAGGGCTTAGTCTCACATCCAGCCGCCCCAAGCACTCGCAGATCACCTCCTACAGTCAGCTCCCCCTGCCCTGGGCGCCAACGCCTGGGTATTCAGGTGGCGGTGGCGCGCTGCTCATGTTTGTAGAGAGCCAGCTCCTCCGGACTAGGCCAGTGTGGCATTGACGACTGCATCTTTTGCAGCAAGGCTCCGTTCGGGCTCCATGTCATGAGCGCGCACATGACCTTTTTGTTGGGCTCAAACTCGATGCGGTCCATCCATTGCATGATTCCAGCAAGCTCATCAACGTAGCCAGCCCGTCCTAGCATCACAATGTAAGCATGCCACAGGGCTTGAGACGGGTATGCCCTAAGCCAGGGGGCGTCCCGTTCAGCCAATTCGGCACCCCGCACCCAATGGTGCATTTCTGTAACGGCCCGCTGACACGGGTACTGGCCATCCCAAAGTGTCTGCGGGTTGTTGAGACATCGCAAGGCGGCCATGACGAGCGACAACAACGTTTGGGCATCGGGCTCCAAGTTGTCTCGTGATATCATTCTCTGATACACCCGCCAAACGTTGTGGGGTGCCCAGCGAGATTCGCCGCGCAGTAGCACATTGTACATACCGAGAGTCTGCCGTTCTAGCCCTGCAAACAGGAAGCGGAGGCTTTCCATCTTGCCCGCCCGTGCTAGTAGCTCCATATACGTCCGCATCATCGAATGGTTGATGTATACTCTCTGCCTTGTCGCCTCGCACATCATCTCGAAAGCTCTATCCGGATCGCCTACAGCGGTCATGAATTTTTCCACCAAGAATGGCAAAAGTGGAACCTTCTCTTCCAACACCTTCTTCCAGAGTACCTCAGCTCGATCTTGATTCATGCTCTCCAGCGCCTGCAATCGTTTCAGAAGGAACGCCCATACGACGGCCGGCTTCCGTGGTGATTTGTCGAACACGGCCACCGCATCCACCTCTGTTGGAGCAATGAGGATTTCTAGGCAAACCGCAGCGTCACGATAAGGAAAGGCGCCGCTTTCTGTGCCGTTCCTGTCACTCGCCTCTGGTTGGTGTTTGATGATCGCCAAAACTTGACTCGCCCGCTCGGGACTATCCTCTAAGAGGATATACCCAAGGGCCACGAAGCATTTCATGTCCAAAACTAGATCTTGCTCACGCATAGTGGACACCACCAGCTCCTGGCACTTTGACAGAGCTGCACGCACGTGAGGGCGATCCTTCAGGTTTGCCCCGAAACATGAGGACTGCCATAGCAGCTGTGCCATGAGTTTGTGGTCGCGCTTAAGGTCTTTGTCGCAAGTTTCTACAAAGTGTTTCACAATGGTTGGAGCCAGCTCTGGCAAGCTCTTCAATGCAACTCTCAGAGCGCGAATTATTGCAATGCTTTGAGAGACACCGTCCGCTAACGGCTTGTCCAAGTAAAGCTGGCACAAGCCATGTGCCTCTGACCGAGAGGCCGGCTGCCGCCGCAGCGTGTGGAGCAGGAGGAACGCGGGCCAGCGTTCCCGACGAGCCATCGCATCTAGAGCTCCATGCACTGTTGGCGCCTCTGCGCACTGTATCCAAGCGTTCAGGTCGTCGTATGTGTAACCATGACGTCCCAGATTTGCTGCAATAGTCGCTCTACTTCTCCAGTGCGAAAATGAAGTAGTCGTAGATTGTTCCAGTGATTCCTCTGCCCCACAATCGTTCTCATTGCTGCCGGTAAATTGACGAAGGTCGGCCACTGAGGGGGTGGCAACGTCCGCGGTTGATCCCACGCGCTCCAGATCTCTGAGCTTCATTGCCAGAATTGTCGTCCATTCTAGAGAGTTAGACTTGGCCAGCGGCTCACCCCTGTCGTAAACAGGTGCTCGCCGAGAGGTCCTCGGCAGATGGGAACCCGTCTCGGCATGTTCTAGGTAGTCAGAGAGCCGCAGTCGTCCAGTCGGGTTGTGTTTTCTCGGCTGCGGTATCCAGCCTGGGTTATTCCGGGACCCTGAGCGATTACTCGCGTCGCCAGACCGAGCCAAGGAGCTCGGATGGACAAAAGCCTGCTTCTGGCGGTGTTTCTTGTTTCTCTGCCCGCCACTTTGATCTGTCCAGACAGCTGCTGGGCCGTGTTCGACTTCACGCACACCCAAAGACGAGTAGGCTCGTCGCGTGTACAGCCGAGGACACAGGAACTCCAGGTAAACAGCGCTCTGTCTACCGTTCCGCATTTAGATCAGGTTCCTCATGGCACGCACTCGTCTTGATGGCACACCGGGATAGAGATTCGCATGTAAACCAGACGAGCGCTGCACGTGACCAGTTCACGTGAGGAGAGGAAGGGGAGGAGAAAGGAGTGAAAATTCATTGCTACATAACTTCATGCCTCGTCTGCTCGGACCGTCGCTCAATGGAGTACCCTAGGACGGCTGGGGCTCTTCTTGGTCGTAGAAACCTTCCTCCTGCGGCAAGCGGGAATAGCGCTGGCGGATGCGCCACTTGCGAACCAGAAGAGCGATGATACCAGCGAGGATGACAATTCCAACACCCTCCGCTGCGACAGTGGCTATCTTGTGCTTGCAATGGTCGGACTGATGTTTCCTCAGGCACTTGCTCATTGCCTGCAGTGCTATGAACTCAGAGTACACAAGCACGCCGAGGAAGCACAGGGCGACCACAATGGCGGGACCACTGCTTTCGCCCCGCTCTGTGACCCTCTCCCATTGGCGTCTGATCTGCTCCCTGTCTGGCATGGTCTTTGTAGAGTGACGAACCGGTGAGTCTGGTGGTTGCTAACCCGTCGCCTTCGCCGCTCCGACATGCATGCGGCGACCAGGGGTCGAAGGCTCATGACCTGTGGGGTTTGTGCCACCCGACACGGCCATGCCCTCGACTAAAGTTAAAGACAGGACATCAGCCTCAACACAATAACTTGTACATTGACTAGTAGTAGTATCGATCCTCTTTCTTCCAGCTCTCAAGATGCCCTTGCCCGTAGCCCGTGTATTGCTGCCCGCCGTACTGTGCGTTCTGTGCGTGCTGACCTGGGAACTGGCTGTCACGCGGCCGTGGCGGCGGCGGTCCAGACGCTGGCTGGCTCTGTGGGTATCCCTGGCCATAAGGCTGTGGATAGCCCGTGTTTGGTGCAGGCTGCCCGTAGTTTGAACCAGGGCCGGACGCATACCCTGAAGCAGGTTGGCCATAGTTTGGACCAGGGGGAGGCGGGTAGCCTGCTGAAGGTTGACCGTAGTTGGAAGCGGGAGGATAGCCTGACGCAGCATACTGGCCTGGAGGGGGTCCTTGTGGTGGGTTATACGCAGCATTACCGCCATAACCAGGATTATATTCGCTGCTGCCAGCGTAACTTTGTGCGTTATAGCCTCCAGCAGCGGCTCCATAGGAGGGCGGTGGACCGGGAGGAGCAGGATAGTCTGCACCCCCTTGTGCAGACGAATACTCTTGCTTCTCGTTGGGGTAGCCACTGCCAGTGTAACCGTGCTTCTCACCACTATTCCAGCCCGAACCCGAGATAGCCGAGGCCATGGCCCTAGGCCCGGCCCCACTGCCATGACTGCAACCGTGGCTCCCGCTAGCAAACAGCTTATCAAGCGGAACGCCAGCTAGTTTGGAGCCGCGACGGTGATTCATGCCGCCACGCACGCCATCTGCTGTCAGGCCTTGTAGCACTGTATCCCGCTTGTTGCCGAGCTCATGCACCCAGGTCTCGACAACTTGGCGCATTGCCATTTGGGTCTCGGTACTAGCAAAAGAGGGGTGGTGGAACACCTCGAGAATGCTGTCGACCACACGGTGAGGGTCGAGCGACTCGTCCTCCCACGCGCGGACGACCTGCGGCACAGACCTCAGCAAAACAGTAACAGACACTTTGCCGGCGGGCTCATTGAGATAGAGTGAGAAGTGGTCTTTAGACAGCTGCGAATGCGTCGGGTCGGTCGCACGCGGATTGTTCCACACCTCGAATTGATCATCACCAGACACCGCGAGCGTAGAGCCCTGATGCGCCGCGCCCATAACCTGCTCGATGACTGGGGTAATTAGGGGCTGAATCAAGCTCATAACGAACATCGTGAGCATGTCAGAGATCTTCTCAATCACTGTCGAGATGAGTGGTATCTTTTCGAGGAAGCTGTTGAGGTTTTTCATGACACGATCGCGGAACGCAAACAGCGGGTAGATCTTCGCAATGATCTGATCCGGCGTCATGGAGCCAGGTTTCTGATCACGGAAGTCACGCTCGAAGAAGTCAATCTGGTCAGAAATCGATCCGGTTGGTGCTGGGTACCTGTCACCGTCGCCGACAGAGCGGGTCAAGGAGTCCGCAGAGACACCACCGGGCAGAGAAGAAAGCAGGGACTTGAGCTCAACGGTATTAGCGGACCGTGATCCTTCTGCCATGTCCTTTTCGACGTCCTTTATCTCGATCTGACTCAAAGAATCCTGCGCTTCTCCCAGCAGAGAGTGCACGAAATCCAGGCCACCGAAAGTGCCTGTCACGAGAGGGAAGACGCTCTTGCCGCGGACGTTCACACGCGTGTCGGTGCCAACATGCGGGAAGGTGTGGGTGAAACCCATGTCCATGAGAACTAGTTCACAGTAATTGGAGTGTGCTGTGAAGTCCTCCAGAGTGTGCATCGCCTGTCCCATGAGTCGGAACGCCTCATAGCGCGCCTTCTTGTTCCCGGAGCGCACTGCCTCCCGGCCGAACCTAATGCTCTCGACCAGAGAGCGGCGGACGTACTTTGCTGAGGTATCCCAGTGGCCCCGATCGTTCGCAATGTAGTTCTTCATGCCCGTTTCCAAATCGATCTCTAGCTCGACAGGCTCGACAGGCGGCCGCAGTCGCGGGTCGTATCTACGCGGGTCGTCGCCCTCAGCGTAGCCCTTGGGATTGTCGATGTGCTCTTCCGGGCGGTACACACCCAGACGTTCGTTGGTAACCTCAAATTCGTCAGTCGCATAGCCAAACTCCATGAACGCCATGACCCACAGAATCAACCGAATGTAGTCCAGCTTGAGACCTGCTTTGAGTGTGGCCACGTCGACTGCTTGCGAGTAGTCTCGCAGCCAATTGCCAAAGTATACTCTCTTGATCGCGAGCTTGTTGAACTTCTTGCCGCCGAACAGCTTTGCGAGCATACCTCCGGCGCCCATTGCGAGCGTCGCGAGATGGTCCTCAATGTCGCCATGACGGAAGTTCTTTCCCTCAATGTGGGCGAGGCTGGGGATGTTGCCGGCTCCAAAAGCTGCTGCGCGCGGCAGGAGCGCCAGCGCCAGCACAAGGCATAGCAGGATCGATGTCGCACGTTGCATTGTCAGACTGTCCACTTTGTACCAGAGTCTCGTGCCTTTAAGTGAGACCGTGTCACGGGCGTTGCAGTGCCTCGGTCATGAGCCCTGCGCCACAGCCCCGGATCACGTGACTGAAACTTCGACGAAGTGGCTCAGTCATTGCCAAATGCTGCGCCTCGGATGGAGGGCGGTTCGCTCCGGCAGACGCGGGTACGCGACGAACCGAGATGTCACTGCACCCCTGGTGGCCCATCTCAAGGCGCGGGGGCTTGTTGCAGCGGTGACAAGCGACGAGCTCGAGGCAGCCGTGGAGCGGGACAAAATCACTCTGTACTGCGGGGCTGATCCAAGCGCAGACTCGCTTCATGTCGGAAACCTGATCCCGTTGCTGATCCTGCTGCACTTCCATATCCGGGGCCACCGGGCAATTGCCCTAGTCGGTGGCGCGACTGGTGTTGTGGGCGATCCATCGGGGCGCGCCACAGAACGTACTACAATCGCAGACGCCACTCGCACTGGTAATGTGGCGCGAATCCACGCTCAAATGCGCCGCATTCTTGCCAACGGTGCGCGCTATGCTGCCACCCAGGGCTTCACGGAGGCTGGCCACGGAAACGCGATTTTCGCAAACAACAGCGATTGGTGGCGAGACGTCCGGATGCTCGACTTTCTTGGCACCTATGGACGATTCATCCGCGTGGGACAGATGCTTGCCCGCGATAGCGTCCGGTCGCGACTCGAAACCGATGCAGGGATCGGTTTCAATGAGTTCACGTACCAGGTGCTGCAGGCCTATGACTTCTGGCATCTCTACAATGCGCACGGATGTCAGCTCCAAGTTGGTGGAAATGACCAATGGGGCAACATTACCGCCGGTATCGATCTCATATCGCGGCTGCAAAAGATTGATCCAAAAAACGTTCCACAAAAGCCAGCTTTCGGTATTACGGTTCCACTGCTCACAACACCGTCCGGCGAGAAATTCGGCAAGTCTGCTGGCAATGCTGTGTGGATTGACTCCGACAAGACGAAGGTCTACGACTTGTACCAGTATTTTGTGAAAGCTCCAGACTCCGTCGTCGCGGCCTACCTCCGCATGTTCACGTTGTTGCCACTTGCAGAGGTTGACCGGGTGATGGAAATTCACTCTCAAGACGAGTCTCGTCGTTACGCACAGCGTTTACTTGCCAGCCACGTTACATATCTCATTCACGGGCCAGGCTCGGCTGACAGGGCTGCTTTGGTGTCAGATATCCTCTTTCCGAACGAAAACGCGTCTGAGCACTCTCCGCAGGAAATCATTGAGGCTTTCCGCGATGAGGGATTGCTGACTACGTTGCGTCGAGACGTGACGCTAGGACGAGACTGGGCAAGTATTACTGCGGACCTTTTTGGGCTTTCGAAGTCAGAAGCCCGCCGCCTCATCAAAGGAGGCGGTGTGTACCATGGCCAATCTGCTCAAAAGGTGGCCTCGCCTAGTGAGCCAGTAAAGGAAGGCAATCTGCAGGATCGCCTGTTGGTCGTGCGAACTGGCAAAGCCAATTACCGCGTCGCTGAGGTTATATAGCGGCTTGTACATAGATAGACCATGTATTATAAGTAATCAACATCCAGCGTACTTAGGTTGCTGGACGCGCGTGTGTGTCTTGAAACCAGCAGTCCGGCACCATAAGAATATAACGCTCCATGGCTTCTCGGAAACGATGCTTGTATTGGCGGGGCGTGACAACGGTTGGCTCCTTGGTGCCACCGCCGACTCGCTCTTTGACCCAAGATTCCAGCTTCTTATCCCATGTGAAGGTACGAATACAGTCAATGATACCGACTGCAAGCTCTTTCTTGTTCTCATCAATGCCAACAACCAGCGAATAGTCCATAACGTTCATCTTTGCCAGGAAAAGAGTATCGTTCCATAGCGATGCTCGTAGCATACGCTTCGAATGCTCGCGCACGAAAAGCGGAGACTCGTAGATATACTCCACCATGTTCTCGTCCAGCAACACCTCGTTCTCTTTGCCCGTCTGTTTCACATGTCGATTTCGCATTGAGCCCTTGAGGTCGAATATTCGCGTCGGCCGTCTGTCGTACCATAAATTCTCCATGACAATCACATCCATGCGCATCGCCTTGTTTGTTGTAGAGTTGCGAACTTGGATCTGATAAAACCCAAAGATCTTAGCCAGCGCCGTAGGCAGCTCATGAAAATACGCCTGGGCCATGTACTCAAAATAGCTTGGCGCAAACTTGACAAACGCCTCCACTTCCGCAGCCGAAAGCTCCTTCAAGACGAGCCGATCATCCAAAGTTTTCAGGAAAGCACTTCCACTTTTACCCCCCGACGAATCCCACTTGATGCAACGTGAGAGACTTTGAATATAGTTGGCATCGCACCCACATTGTCGTCGGAACGCGTCAAACTGCTCCGAGTAAAATATTTTGCAGCTCAGTCGCGCTCCACCCTCCTGAACTTGATATTTGAGATGCGTGCCGGTCTTTTGCCGCATAGTTCGCTCGAGTTCTGAGTACTCGTGTCCCACCACATCGGGGTCCCCTCCACCACTCACTGGCTCCGGCGGGGTGTTACGCTGGCGAATCGACTTGAGCTTATCCAAATAGTCAGAGGAACTCAGACAGAACGCAATCAAGGACGATGGCTCATCCTCACGTACTATCACATCGCTTTCTGCGAAAACATGCTCTGTGGGTTGCAGAGGATACGCCAACGGCCGCCAGCCAGTGGCACTCGAGCCCAGAAGATTTGCCAGCGCCTTCAACACTGACAAATTCTGCGTTGCAGTTTGCGGCGTTTCCAGTATATCAGAGCCTTCGGGATTTGCGCTCGTTGGTGCACTCGTCTCCGCCGACGGCACCATTGTCGTCTGACCAGAGTCACCCGGGGTTTCCGGTACGGGAGCCTGCTCATCAGTACCTGTTCCATCCTTCATGTCATCAGGATTGTCCTTGGTTCCAGTATTGGCACTAAACTCTGCAGCACCAGTTTGCTCGATGGTTTCTATTTTTGAACCAGGCTGGAGGTCTGGTCCCTGTTTGTCATCGGCATCCGGAGCTGAACATGCTTCACCTCCAGTGGGTGTCGATGATGTCACGGAACCGGAAACCTGTGCGCCCTCACGGGGACGCCGCTTTCGCACAGGCAGCGCGTCATCATCATCTGATGCCTCTTCCACAGCCTGCTCAACGTTTTCATAGACCTCGACGATAGGTTTTGCGCTTGTCACAGGTATTGCTCGAAGACGACCCTGAGATTGCAGCTTTCTCTCAGCACGTCCTTTCTCAATCGCTAAGAGCGCCATTTGATCAAAATGTTTCGCGAACGTAGCGACCTTCCGGCTCTGCAGGAACTGCGATTCCAGTTCTCTAGAGCTTGAGAACCGTTGTCGTGCGGTCTGCGACATGAATTTTTCGCTCAGCTTTTTCCTGAACGAGGCACGTTCGCTTTCGGTACCTGGAAGATTGGACACATACCCCTTCTTATCTGTCGCCACCTTGAGGACTGGAATGGATGACATTGTTTTGGATCGATTTTGACTGATTTGAGTCCGGACCGGTAGAGCCTGCGCTGAAGCTGTCTCAGCAGGACCGAATGTAGCTGCTGCCCTTGAGGAAGCTCCGCTAGCCTTCAGCGTCTGCCCTTCATTCTCTCCGAGAGTCTCGGTAAGCACTTTGGGGCCCTCAGCTAATCTTTTGACTCTCAATTCACGGTCACCTTGCGATGGCGGCGCTGCCTTCCATGAATTAGACTCTTGGGAGCCCGTGATTCCTTTCAGCTTTTCATCCGGTTCCGTGTCCTTGGAAGCGGTTGCGACACTTTCAGCTGCACTCCCATCAGAAGCTCGCCCAGCTGTATCCTCCGCTTCTGGAGCTGTATCACCAGGAGACAGCTCTACCGGTGCACCCATAGCGTCTACGACTGCATTCTTATCAGATCGCGACTCGATCGGTGATGGCACAGTCGAGGTTGGAACGGTTGGTGGTGTCATAGTAGGTGGGACGCTGTCAAGGGGTGAAGTGAACGTTCCTGTGCTTGTTAATGACTCTTTTTCATCCACAGGCAAGACAACAGACGGTGCGTCGGGAGCATCCCGCTTCTCGTTCTGATTATCGAAGATTTTCTTCAACTGGGCGGCCGTAATACGGGCGATATCCTTTTCCGAGGGGAAATAAGCATTTTCAAATTCGGTGAACTCCTGCTCCCACCGCACCACAAGGTCTTGCATCGTTCTCAGCACGCCGTTCAAAACTAGATACTGGTCACATGGCGTCGTGGAATATGTTTCCTCCAATACAGACATCATCTCCCGGCGCTCTTGACGTGCCCTAGCCAGAAGCTCTTCCACACTAGCTTTGCAAGCGTCAACCTTCTCTGCCGCCACACCCTCTATTTTCACCCGTTCGAGTCTTGTTGACACGGAGTCCCAGTACCGTATGATCTTTTCCCGAATCGTGCCATAGGCAGCGTACTTCAGTCGTATATCGCACTCAGCTTTCCACGCCACTCGTGCTCGTGGCATCACAATTTGTAATAGATCGATGTCGTTGTACTCGAAACGGATAGCCAGGTCGTGGAGGCCAAAGTAGCGGATGTGGTCGCGATAAAGGTTGTGGCTGCACGCGCTTGCACGCAGAGACATACGAGTCGACCAAAAGCTCAGCTCCAGATACTTTCCGAACGAGTACTTCCACGAATTCTCACTCATTGGGAGCACGGGCATCGTCGCCTTGCACACCTTGCAGTAACTCCACATGAGCACTGTGTTTTGGAAGCCAGGCAGTCGACATCTAATATCCTCTACTACCACGCTCACTCTGCCAGTGCCATGGACATAGCTCCGGTAATGTTGCGACAGTGGACGACCGCAGCCTTCAGGGCACGGTACGTCTACGCTCTGGCAGACATGCTCAATGAATTGACCCACCGTCATGTCACTGCTGCTGTAATATTCAATCCCGAGAGGCTCAGGTCCCACGCAAGGAGTGGCCATCGCGGTATTCACCATGCTGTAGAGTACCACGATGTTCTGGTGATTCGATGGAAAGAACATGTATGGGCTCTGACTGTACACAAGCTTCCATTGACGCTTCTGCGCGATCCAAGACTCGTGGAGCACTTGGTAGCGGTCTGTGAAAATCTTCTTCACAATTTTTTGCACCGTAGAGTCCTTCCCCGGTAGCCCAACATCACCCACAACATCAGGCCCCAGAAGATCGTGTACCTGTGCCCTGTAAACTTTCAGTTCCTTGCTGTCTGTGGCAGAGTCATCAGTTTCTGCCATTTTCTCCTCGGCTTCATCAGATGAGTCTCTAGAAACGTCAAGAACTGATCCGGCCGTCGACGCAGCAGCTGAATGCACTGCGGAGGCAGATGCGGTTGCTGCCGCCACCTCCCGATCGACTTCAACGAGACCGTCTTCCAGTGACTGCACCTTGGTGAACAGATATGGCTGTGGGAAGTGAACGAAAGGGGAGGACGACAAGATCTGGTCCCTCCAGAAACGCGCCAGTTCATCGAAGTCTTCAGCCTCACGTGGGGTGGAGTAATCGGGTGTAACTCCCGCAGGTAACCGTGGATCGACAGCCGGGACTTGAACGAATTGGTCTCGCATCAGTGAGGTTTCCAGTTTCAGCGAGTAGACAGCGTACAGCATGAACTCAACGACAGCCTTGACCTGCGCCAGTACTGCCATATCTGCACCTCTCAGGACCACAGATGCCCCTTTTTCTTTCGCACAGCCGCTCAAGTACACGAAGGTTCTAGTGAAATCGCCGTGACGGAAGGTCTTCACCTCGAACAATGAGCATTTGCCCACTTGAGGGTTCATAGCGAGCCTGTCAAAGGAGGATACGATGTCGGCGCCTGCTAGCCGCGAGACGCGGTGAATCACGCTTGGCTTTACGTTGCAAAACACAGCAATGCCATGACTCTCGAGAAGCTCAAGCGCAAATCCTGATACAGACGACGCAACGAGCAGCACTTGCGGTCGCAGAGTGACTATCCGTCGTACTAACTTTTTCAGATACTCCTTCTCCTGAGCGATGACTGGATCAAGTGACATGAAGTGTTGGTGGGCCTCCATGCGATGGTACTCGATGGGAAAGGTGATGAGAACGATACGTGGATTGGTGATTTCGCGTGGCATGCTTTTCAAAGCCAGGGCTTTTGTAAACACTAGGCCTTGAACATAGTCGGTATCACGCGGCTTTCCACCTGCAACACGCTTCAGCTTGACATAATGGCGAACATCGATATTGTCCCCGCCTCGAACGTTCAGGTCAATATTTTCGGAGCTCAGCAGAAGTACGCGCATTAAAGGATCCATCCAGCGCTCAACTTGAGGTACGGCACATTCAAACAACAGTTGACGCAGAATCTGTCGCGCGTGCTTGGTGGAGGCAGAGTTCAGCTCCACACTTCCTATAGGTCCGCGGGTACTGACAGTCTTGTACACTTTGGCAGGTGAAACTGTTACGGAGCTGTTCCCAACAATGTTGTTGCCACCACCGTTCTGCTCCAGGTATCGCATTCGACTTTTCGACGCCCCCCCTTTCGCCATGCGGTCGGATCGCATGCGGGTCAAGGACACACGAGTGCCGCTCCCTCGATTATTGAAGCTATCGTCGACATTTAGATCGGATGAATGGCTACTACGGGTGCGAGCTAGACTTGTATCATGCAATGCCGCGTAGAGACTCATCACTCGATCGTCATCGATGCTCTCATCGGACGAATAAACGTCGCCGTTAGCTGTGCCGCCTACACCAACTTCACCATCCAGCACCGAGACTTGGTCTTCTGGTACAACAGCAGGATGGCGACTCTGGCGGTGTAGCATTGATGGCCGCGCGTGCTCGCTGAACAAGCTGCTCCTGCTGCGTTGTCGTCGCGACAGAGGCATAACACTGCGACTGGATCCTGGTCTCGGTGAATGTGGATCGATTTCAGCAGTTGCACCCGCCCTTGTCGATGAAAGAGACATGGTTGGCCCATACTGAGAAGTACCCGCATGCTGATTGGGTGTCCCTGGACCTCCTGTCTCGGAGCTCAAGAAAGTAGCGTCCTCATCCGAGCTATCGTCGTCATACTGATCTACGACCTTCAAACAGTTCTGACATAACCGCATCCGACCAGGGTAGTTGAACTTCTCGCCAGGTATCAAAGTTGTGCACCGGCTACAAAATATTTGTCCACAAAGACGGCAGTGATGTTTCCGCCGAAACGCTGTATTAGCCGAGCCTTTGCCGTCTCACTGAGCCAAACTCACTCGAAAACGGCTTCATACAACTGAAGCACTCTGAGGCATTCTCGTCCTTCATCCAAAATTCCTTTCCGAGACCTCCTTTCAGCGGGATACGCCGTTCGCGGTCTAGTCGCGGCAGGAGGTAGTCCCGCGCTGATGAAGCCACGCTCTCGGTGTCGCTATAGCCATCGTCTGGGAAGCTTGGAAGATGGCTTGTGCCGTTGCCGTGCACATCTGCACGTGCCCACTGGAATGACGAAGGCGTCCGAGTTCCGTATGTCATTGATACATTGTCGCTAGAGTAATTAGCACCGGAAAAGCTGTGCTCTGGTTGGAAGTCATCGTTGTGCGTCGTCGTAGTGATGCTAGCAATACTAGGCGCGGCCCGCTTGTGGAAGCGACCCAAGCTGATCCCATTTTTGTCCCTGATCACATAACGGTCGCGAGATGTGTCGCTCGCAGCGTCATCCAGAACCGGCGACAGCGGACGCGATGCCCCCGACGGCGATGCCGAAGCTCCTGGAATGGAATTTGGCAGTTTCATTCGCTCGTGTGCCTCTTGATCCGTATCCACAACCCCTGACTGTGCGATCACGGGTATGGCCTGCGCGGAGGCATTGACTTCAGTGGTGACTGGACCAGCAGTCTTATGATCCCTTTCCTGGGCCACAGCAATGCTTGCAGTGGTGGTGCTGTAGCTCAACCGTCTTTGGCTGGTGTGACGCTCCTGACTATGGTCTTGGGTGACAGAGGCTGTGTCCGTGTATGGCGGGTTCGTTCGCTCTGGTAGGACATTCTGCACTGCCGAGCTAGCAGCGGTCCGCAGTGACTGCAGCTTGCTGTAGATGTTGCTGAGGAGGTGCGGGTCGTCCCTTCCATCGCACCATCCCGCCTCGGGTGCGGGAAACGACATCAACCCGCTGTCCTTCGACATCGTTCGTTCATTATGTTTCGTATGTTGCGGGGCTATTTCCGTCAACTGTGGGCTTCCAGGTCATGAGCCTGTGCCGTCAGGTCATGAGTCTTCCAGGTCGTGAGCCCCTATCTACACAGACACGCCATCCTGTTTGGAGTGATGAGATGCCAGTGCATTGCCGCTTTGACGGCAATATGGGCGCTGGCCGCCCTATTTGCGTGCTCACATGCCTACAAGTCGGTAGATCCGGCAGTTTTCCGTAAGCATGTGGTGGACCGCTATCCTCCAGAGCGGTATCTAGATGTCGCCGACTCAAATGGATACCTGGAACCGATTCTCATTCCACGGATACCAGGCTCTGAGAACAGCACTCGGGTTCAGCAGCATTTCGAGCGAGTTTTCCGGAGCCTTCATCAAGACTGGCAGGTCGAGGTAGATCGGTTCGAGATGCAGACACCTCATGGCATGAACAAGTTCGCGAATGTGGTGGCAACACGGGATCCTCCTGGGGTGGAACACGGTGAAGTCGGTAGACTGGTGCTTGTCGCGCATTACGATTCCAAGATAACGCCTCGTGGCTTCATTGGCGCGACTGACAGCGCCGCTCCGTGTGCGATGCTCATGTACGTCGCCAGAGCCCTCGACGCGGCTATGACATCTAAATGGCGTAACGCTGGTGACTCCCAAATCACATCAGGGTCGCGGCGCGGGGGGGATCCTCGTGAGAAATCCCAACGACGACCTGTGGGATTGCAGATTGTCTTCCTGGATGGAGAAGAAGCATTTGAGCACTGGACGGCTGACGACTCAGTCTATGGCGCGCGTCACATGGTGAAAAAACTTTCCTCTAGCTTCAACCCCGCGAACTCTGTGCGACGAACCCAGCTCGAGAACATGGATTTATTCGTTCTTCTAGACCTTCTTGGAGCCCGTGATCCCCGAGTGCCATCTTACTTCAAGCTGACCCACTGGGCATATTTACAGATGGCAGCAGCAGAGACCTCACTTCGCAAAAACGGAATGGCATACACGCCCAGCGACACCCGCAAAATTCTTCACGACGCTGACTGCCACGGCCAGCATCTTGCAGGTCTCATTTCGGACGATCACATCCCGTTTCTGCAGCGTGGTGTGCCCATTTTGCACTTGATTCCATCGCCGTTCCCGCCCACATGGCACACCATGGACGACGACGCTGCACATCTTGACAATAACACGGTATACGACTGGGCACTCATCACCACACAGTTCGCCGCTGAGTATCTTGAGCTTGGTGAGTATCTCGCGGGTACAGTCCGCCGCGCTGACGAACTCTAGCATCCATAGAGAATAGACTTAAGACCGGATGGTAGACCCTTTGGCGTGTCGAAAGAACTTCATACCGACCCAGGAAACGACGCACCAAACCCATGCCATCACCACTGTCAAAAACAGGAGCGCTGGGTAATACTCCACCGCGGGCACACCGTGCTCTTCCTCGTAAGCAAACGAACCAGCAACTCTCACGGGGCGACCTAACGCCCAGCTCCATACCCCCAGCATGCTCCCCATGCCGGCCACGAACACGACCCACGTCGTGACGAGTAGCAGCCAGCCGAGACGTGCTGTTGTGGTGGTGTCAGCCTCAGGCAAGGACCGGCGGTGCTGCTGAATGAACTCCTCTTTCGTCAACTCGTGTCGACGGGGCGACCTGCGCTGTGGCGTACTTGCAGGAGACTTCTGTGTACTGTGCTTGGATGGCGCCGGCCAGAGATTTATTGCAGGCGTCGACCGATTCCTCCGCCGCAATAGTGGCAATGAGGTGTTCTCAGTGGTTACGCGGTAGTCGAGTAGCCATCCCAGTTTCTCAGACTTGTAGAGCAGCTTGCGACATGTTTGGTAGCCAGCAACCCGAGACGTGTCCTCTGATCCAAGCATCACGTAAACGCATGGCAAGTCTGTCAAGTCGGCAGTACAAACTGGTCCATCTGCCCGGCACCCGATGGGACAGCTCGCTGCCAGCAGTGTGTTCGTCTCTGCAAGCGGTACCTCGATCCCATATCGGACGGCTTGGCTCTCCTTGTTCAGCTTCGAGATCAGGGCGCTGAGGTCCGCAATGTCCATGCCGGACCCCGTGGGTACGCGAACAAACACCCAGCCCTCCCACGGAAGGGATGATTGATCTGGGCCGGGCCGTTCTGCCACTATGAGCTCCACGTACGTGCGCAGCACGGCGCCGTAGCGGCGTTTCAGCTCTCTTTCGAGCCCATCATGTCTCATTGGGGTGCTGACTGTTATTTTTCACTTCCGCCCTCCCAGACGCGTAGGCGACCACCAGATGGACGATGAGGCAGCACGCGCCCTCGCGCAAGACATAGGGCGCCGCTACCGCGCGTACCAGCGCGAACTCCAGGAGAGACGGGCCCGTGGCGCGGCCCGGCGGCCCGAAGCTGGCAGCAGGTTTCGGCAGGAGCTACGGCGCCTCTCACGTCAGCCGCAAGCCTACGAATCGCAGTCGCTTCTGGACGACGCCTTGGATGTCCTCCCTCTCGAGCGGCTCTACAACGAGGCGGAGAACGCCGAGAATGAGGGCTCCGAATGGGGCCACCAGGATCTCTTGTTGCAGGCCCTGTTGCGGTGGTTCAAAGACGATTTCTTCGAGTGGGTGGACAGCCCGCAATGCGCGGGCTGTGCGTACACGGGCAACATGTCGCCACGCGGAGCTGCTGAGCCCACCGTGGGAGAGATGAGGGACGGTGCAGGCGTCGTGGAGTTGTACGCCTGCCCCAAATGCCGACACATCGAGCGTTTCCCGCGTTACGGATCGGCTCGCAAGCTGCTGACATGGCGCAAAGGCCGGTGTGGCGAATGGGCAAACTGCTTTACGCTCCTGTGCCGAGCGCTCGGCGCCCGCACCCGATGGGTATGGAACTCGGAGGACCACGTATGGACGGAGGTGTATTCGGAGCGGCAGAAGCGATGGGTCCACGTGGATGCGTGCGAGAGGGCATGGGACAAGCCGACTATTTACGCTGATGGCTGGGGCAAAAAGATGGCCTATGTTATCGGGTTCAGTGCCGACGGGGCCACCGATGTCACTCGCCGCTATGTGCGAGATCCCGCTAAAGCACTGTCCCGCGACAAGATCGCAGAGGCCTCTCTAAGGGAGGAGCTGGCCAACATTACTAAGAGTCTCCGTCAGACGTTGCCCGAGGCTGAATGCCAGGCGTTGGCAGCCGCAGACGCCGCGGAGGAGGCCGAGCTGGCTGCTTACAGGAGCGAGCCTGCAACGGGGGTCAGCGATGTAGGACCGCGCCAGACGGGCACGCCAGACTGGACTCGCGCCCGCGGCGAGGATGGCCAGCCGTAGCGTTCATAGAAAGAAGCATTTTAGCATTTGCCACCATGATACAGAGAAATCATAGTAGCTTTTGCCGCCATGATACAAAGAAAGCATTGTAGCATTGCCAGCATGATACAGAGAAAGCATTGTAACGTTTGCAGAGTTAACATTGCAGCATTTGCCGCGGTGGACAGACAAAAAGCATTGCTGCCATGGGCAAACCAAGCATTGTAGCATTTGCCGCCATGAGCAGACAAAGCATTGTAGCATTTGCCACCTTGAGACAACGCAGTGTAGCATTTGCCACCATGAGACAACGCAGTGTAGCATTTGCCACCCTTGGTTTGTGCAGGCGGCTGTGCATTTCGTATCTGCCAGTTTCGGCCGAACGCTGCAGTGTGCCTTATCTTGCATATTCCTGCATCTCCCGGCCGGGCTAACCCTCGCCCGGGCACAGTGCACGACGGCCGTTCGCAGCCCGCCAGGCGGACCGGCCGGGCCGCTCCCGTGTCCACAGCAAGGAATACTGTCGGCCAGGCAGGGATCGCCGCTGTGGATGGTCAGAGACCGCTCTCAACTGGCGCCTGTGGCCGCATGCGGCGCGCGGCTTATCTTGCATATTTTGCCCCTCCCAATCGGGCCAACCCTCGCCCTGTCACGTTTCGCAACGGCCCGTCGCGCTCGGCACCCGGTGCGGCTGACACAACCAACCTGTTACCCCACAGATCCGAAGATAACCGCAACCGCCACCGGGCATATCAATGCGATTAGTGGCGACACTGGTGGCGTTCGCGGCCGCAGGCGCCCTGGCGGCCAACGCGACCTACAGCCTCCCCGATACTTTCGACTTGGCGGCCGACAGGCCGAAGGATTGCCCCCCCTGTTTCAACTGCTTGCTGCCTGCCTTCACTTGCAAACAGTTCGCGAAATGCAACGAGTACAACGGCCGATGTGACTGTCCGCCCGGCTTCGGTGGCGACGACTGCTCCCAGCCCGTTTGTGGCGGACTGGGCGACGGCGAGAAGCGTCCCATACGCGAGGGCGACAAGTGCAAGTGCTCTGACGGCTGGGCTGGGATCAACTGCAACATGTGCACGCGCAACAACAGCTGTGACGCATTCATGCCCGAGGGAGTGCCAGGAACCTGCTACTCCGGCGGCATTCTCGTCAAGCGTAACTTCCAGATGTGTGATGTGACCAACCGCAAGATCCTCGACATTTTGCAGGGCCAAAAGCCCCAAGTCACCTTCACTTGCAACCGGACATCGGCGGAATGTGAATTCCAGTTCTGGGTCGACGAGCAAGAGTCCTTTTACTGCGGTCTGGACGAGTGTTCGTTCGAAGTTGTCTCTGCTCAAGACGAGGTCTATGATCTCCGCTACAAGTGCCCTAATGTCTACTGCAAGTGCATCCCAGACCGAATGCTTTGCGGAAAGGAGGGCTCTATTGACATTTCCGAGTTCCTGACGGAAACTATCCGGGGTCCTGGACAATTTCAATGCGACTCCAGAAAGGGTGTCTGCAAATTCTCAGAACCATCTATGAATGATCTCATCAAGAGCGTTTTCGGTGACCCCTACATCACTCTACGCTGCGACTCCTCAGAGTGTTTGCACTACACCGAGCTTCCTGGCTATCGAGCTCCACAAAAGCAAACCAATACTCGTGCGCTCGCAGTGGCGGCTGTTGCAGCCGCTGCGGCGATTGTGTTGGCGTCCTTCGTGGGGCGTCGTCTCATCACTCAAAGCCGCGAACGGAAACTCGGAATGGTGCAGCTACCCTCTGACAATGAGGACGCAAAGCTGATGACCGGCCATAAACCCACTGCCCTGCAGTTTGAGGGCATCAGTTACCGGGACAGTGGGCGTCACGGCTTTTTCCGTCAGCGACGACCTGCGAACCCGGGCAAGTTTATCTTGGAAGGTGTATTCGGCCAGGTCAAGCCTGGTGAGGTCATGGCCATCATGGGCGGATCGGGCGCAGGCAAAACCACTCTGCTCGATATTTTGGCGAAGAAAAACAAACGTGGTACTGTGTCCGGTAACGTGTATGTCAACGGGCGCACATATTCAGATCGCGATTTCCGTCGTGTGATAGGGTTCGTTGATCAGGACGACTACCTTATGCCCACGCTCACAGTCTTCGAGACTGTACTCACTTCTGCACTTTTGCGTCTGCCCAGGACAATGTCGAAGGACGCCAAGACACTTCGAGTTCTAGAAACACTAAACGAGCTTGGCATTCTGGGTATTAAGGATCGGCTGATTGGTAGTGAGTTCGACAGAGGAATCTCGGGCGGCGAGAAGCGGCGTGTTGCCATTGCCTGCGAGCTCGTCACGTCGCCGTCGATTCTTTTCCTTGATGAGCCTACGTCGGGTTTGGACTCATACTCTGCGTACAACGTGGTGGAGAGTCTGGTGCACCTTGCACGGCACTACAATCGCACTGTTGTGTTCACAATCCACCAGCCGCGCTCCAACATCGTGTCGCTCTTTGATAAACTCGTCTTGCTTGCGCAGGGCCGCCTGATATACTCGGGCCCCTACACACAGTGCCAGCAGTTCTTTTCGGAGCTCGGATACACATGCCCGCAAGGTTTCAACATTGGCGACTATTTGATTGATCTTACCATGCAGGCTAGCGGTAGCGAGAGTGGCCCCACAGACGACGCGACTGAGGAGGACGTCGCGGACATGTTCGAGGGAATGGAACAGCCGGATATTCACTCGGCTGTTCCTCCACCGCGCAGTGGAAACAGCAGCGATATTGACATCACGAACGAGTGGCTCCACTTTGCGACACATCGCGAAGAGGGTGCACCGGAGCGCCCCGCGACGACGACGCAACGACGAGGCAAGGCCACCGTCACTGAACTTGCGGAGCTGTACAGCTCGAGCGCACTTGCAGACCAGATCCGAAGCTCCATTCAGTCTGCGCACCAGGCCGCCGAGTCTGAAGACGAAGCGACGGCACACCCAGCAGACGAGGAAAACCAAACGGAGGGCGGCGAATCCGACCGCCTGATCAACCGTGTGGCGCAGCGAATGCATGGACGCGAGCAAAAGGACGATCTCCGTGGATTCAAGAAAGTGGGTGTTTGGGGCCAGTTTGTGATCTTGAGCGGACGGACATTCAAAAATTCCTACAGGAACCCTATGCTTCTTCTGACACACTACGTTATTGCAGTTCTGCTGGCGGTATTTTGCGGATTCCTGTACTACGACATCTCCAACGACATCCCGGGCTTCCAAAACAGGCTTGGTCTCTTCCTTTTCCTGCTTGCGCTGTTTGGCTTTAGCACGCTGACGACGCTGAACCTGTTTGCAGGAGAGCGAATCATCTTTGTGCGCGAGCGGGCCAACGGATACTACAAGCCAATTGCTTACTACGCGGCGAAAGTGCTGTTTGACATCATCCCGCTGAGAGTGTTCCCTCCGCTAGTGCTGGGCATCATCATCTACCCGCTTGCTGGGCTCAACTTTGACGGGAATGCTTTCTGGAAGTTTTTGGCGATTCTGGTGCTGTTCAACCTGACCGCTGCGGCGACGTGTCTTTTGATTGGTGTGTTGATCTCAGACACGGGGGTGGCGTCCCTTGTGGGGTGTCTTGTGATGCTGTTCTCGCTGCTGTTTGCCGGGCTTTTCCTGAACCACGACAGCATTCCGAAGGGTGCGCTATGGTTTCAGTACGTCAGCATTTTCCACTATGCGTACGAGGCTATGGCGGTCAATGAGGTGAGGTATCTGACGCTCACGGAACGCAAGTTTGGACTCAACATCGAGGTGCCCGGCGCGACCATTCTCAGCACTTTCGGATTTGACAGCCAGGCGATTGGGCAGGACATGACGGGGCTTGGCGTTGTGTTCGTCTCGTGCATCGTGCTGGGCTACTTTGGGGTGCACTTTCTGCTGGTTGAGCGACGGTAGGCCCGGGGTGCACAGCATCTCGGACCGGCGTCCTGCAACACATTCTGCATTGGCCGGGATGATTGTTCTGTGCGTGGCGCCACTGCACTTTGGTTGGGGTGCGGCTGACTCACGCTGACACGCTGTACTGTTACGAATAGATTAATGAAGCCAAGGCGCCAAGGCACGGTCCAGCGGGGCGTTCCTAGCGTGGCCATTGTTGGGCACCGCTGCCGGGCATTCGGGCCTCGGGCCAACGCTCGAGGCGGGAGGCCGGCTCGCGCTACGATCGCGTTTATCCGAACACGCGGATGGATGTGGTGCGGGGTGCTCCGTTTCTCCGTTTGACCTTGCATGGATCTGCGGGATACCCCGCAATGGACGGGCAGCTTCACGGTCGCCGGCCCACGGGGTGGACGGGCTTGTACACGGTCGTGGACGGCAATGCGCGACGCGTGGCGCAGGACGAGTGTCCGGACACGGCCCGATGGCTCGTGCGGGACATACGGAGCCCGGAGGCTGCTTTCGGCCCAGCGCAGACGGTCCGAGGTCGGGCATCTCGCCTGTCGCCCAGAATACTGCGTATGCGATGATTTACCGGTTTCAGCGTGACGGTCGGCGGACGCACAGGAATTATCCGGGGCGGGGCGAGCGGACGGCCCAATGACGGGGGGCACCGCGACGTACCACAGCCATAGAGGCGCTATGGCCCCTTGCATTACGGCCGACCTGCTCGGCGGCGTCTCGCCGGCTGGTCGTCTAGTCCGCTGGCGACGCGTGGCCGGCCGGCCCTGGCGGCGTCTGGTCTGTCGCTAAGATTTAGATTCACTGGTGTCTGGCGGTTGGTGGACGGCACGGCTCGGGGGAACGGAAAGGTGGGCCGGCATACGGGCCGCAGCGGCGGGGTGTGCCAGACGGCGACAAGACGAAGGCTTTAGAGCTTACGGGGGGCACTCCTGGGGCAGACACGGAGCCTGCTGACGTGGCGGCGGTCTGGCGGGCGGCCACGCCGCCCCGTGGCCGGCCACGAGCCCCAGCGACGCCCACGTTTCTGGTCCTAAACCCAGGCTGCATCTGGCCCAACCAGCGATCAGCGCCGTTCGTCCTTAGACCCTGACGGTACTGGCGAGGCCTGCAGGGCGCGGCGCTTGCATCCTAGCGCCGCGGTGAACCGCGCTCTGCCTGTCTCTGGCGCGCCTCAGGCTCGGGCTACGGTGCTGCTGGGGCCGGACGGCCTCGGGCTACGACGCACGGGCAGCCGGCCCTGGCGCGGGCGTCCGGCCTACGATGCTGTTTTTTCTCGTTAGCTGCACGCACGCTCCCGTTCGCAAGCGGTGGCGTCACGCGACAGGGCCGGCAGCGCTGAGCTCGGGCGGCAGTGCTGGCCGGGACCGGGACGTCTGCCGCCCAGGATGTCTACCAGGACCGGCTGAACGGCCCTAGGCCGGCCGCGCCACGCTGCCCGGCCGAGGCCGCCGCCCTGCAGACGAACCCCTAGGCCGCAGTTCCCTTAGGGTTGGGACAGGTACGGAGATGTCCACACAGCGAAGCAAAGAGACGGGCCAGAGGCCTGGACGCCACTCTCCCGACGACACACCGTCGAAGCGGAGACCTCGTGCATTGCCGTTCCCCCGAGAGCAACTGCGCAGAGCGGAAAAATCGGTTTGCAGCCAGCCAGGGCGGCCTCCTTTGGCGTGCGCAGCAATTGTCCGAGGAATATACGGCGCAAAAAGCAAAACCACACACCGCATTTCTGATCTGACGGCCGTAATGGATGGACGGAAAAAAAAACAACAGGTATGCCCCGGGCTGGCCTCTAAGCAATCAGCCGGGGGGCTACCCCGCAATTTCCACTCCCGAGCCCCCAAGGTAACGGCTATATAACCCTCTACCGATCCTGCAATGGGCCCGGCCACCAGTTTCGAAACCCGCAAACCAACCACCATGGCCCAGCCCCAGACCGCCATCGACCTCGAGAAGGGCTACGACAACACCGTCCAGCCGGCCGCCTACGGCGGCGGCTACGCCGGCCAGAACGGCGGACCCAATGGCGGCGCCATGCAGCCCGACGCGAACGGCGTCCACAAGATCCAAACCTCGGGCCCCAACGACGAGGTCATCCACATCGGCGGCACCGCCGTCTACAAGGAGGACCTCATCTCAGCATTCGGTGGTGCGTTCCAGCCCGGTGCCTACAAGGCCCCCAGCCGCAAGTTCGGCAACCCTGCGCCCCTCGGTCTCAGCGGCTTCGCCCTCACCACATTCGTCCTGTCCCTCGTCAACGTCCAGGCACGAGGCGTCAAGGTCCCCCACGTCGTGGTCGGTCTGGCATTTTTCTACGGTGGCGCTGCCCAGATGCTGGCCGGCATGTGGGAGCTGGTCGTCGAGAACACCTTCGGTTTCTGTGCCCTGAGCTCCTACGGCGCCTTCTGGATGTCGTGGGCCGCCCTCCACGTGGAGTCCTTCGGCATCACCAAGGCCTACGAGACAAAGGGCGACGAAGCCATGCTGGCCAACGCATTAGGCTTCTACTTGCTCGGCTGGACCATCTTCACAGTCATGCTGACAATGTGCACACTCAAGGCCACGCTGGCATTCTTCGGCCTCTTCCTGTGTCTCTCGATCACCTTCTTGTTCCTGACCATCGGCGAGTTCGCCCACTCGGTGGTCTGCACGCGGATCGGTGGAGGATTCGGCATCGTGACAGCAATACTCGGCTGGTATAACGCCTACGCCGGTCTGGCCAACCCGGAGAACTCGTACATCCAGGCAAAGCCCATCTTTATGCCTGGTGCCTACAAGGGCGTCAAGAAGACCTAAGCCAGTCCCTCTCGTGTATAATGTTTATATAATTTAATGACCATCCTATCTGCACCGTTTGTCGCCGCCTGGATCGCAGGGTCTGTATGGCTGGCCAATCTTGTCTCATCCTCGTCTGTCGCTTGCGCATTCTGTGACCCTGCCAGCCAGTCCGATGAGGTCTCTGAAAAAGCCCCCACCTGGCAGCATGGGCTTCTGTCATTGCGCAGAGAAAATATGGGTCGGTGCGCTGCCGAGTCTGCTTGCGCATCAGCGTTAGTATCGCGACTAGCTGACTGGTCTGGTCTATAGTCCGGGGTCACAGCAACAGACCACCGTTGATCAGGCAGGCATCACCACCAGGCGTCCTTCATGTTTGTGGCGTCACGGATCGGGGCCTGGCGAGCATCGGCAATGACGAATGCACAAAATCATCCACCCTGGCCCCGACTACAAGATTGCAAAGGAAGATCTAGCTCCATCCTTGCGTCGCCAAGTGTAGCAACTACGAAGGGCGCCGCGCTGACCCCCACCGTGAGCTTCCTCAGCTTGTTCCGTGATGTACGCCGCAGAAGCCGGCAGGACACAAATTACGGCGAGTACCCCACGTCAGTCACGTGGACCAACTCAGTCACGTGGCCCGAGCCGCTCACGTGACTAAGCTGACGACATACTAAGAAGGTGGTCAGTTTGTCCGAGTCGCAAAGAACGTTCGTGCGATGGCAATGCGGCGACGGCACAATGTATAGTCCCGTGCGCACCGTCGGCGACGGCCCGATGCTGGCCGGGCCGCAGCAGGACAATGCCGTGGACGCTGCGTCCGCCACCGGGTACGAGCTTGGTGACAGGGACAGCAGAGCTGAGTGGCAGGAACCCCCTATGAAGACATATTTCTACCGGAACCCGAAAATCCATCTCAATGACCCCAACCTTCCCACGAATGAGGACCCCATCCCGCTCGAGGAAGCAGACTACCTCCTGGCGGACGGCGGCGTGGTGCCAGACGACGACTCGCCGTACCCAGAAGTGAGAACGTCTGTCCCCAACACAGACAACCCCTACATACCCCACAACACGATTCGTATGTGGACCATCGGCATGCTCATGACAACTTTGGGCTCCGGGCTGAACGTGCTCTTCTCTCTCCACGCACCAAGTATTGCTATCACAACGTTTGTGTCCTCTATCGTCGTCTGGCCCCTGGGCAGGCTATGGGATGTGCTGGTGCCTTCCAAATGGTCCTTGTTTGGATACCCTCTGAATCCGGGACCATTTAACATCAAGGAGCACGCACTGATCACAATCATGGCTAACGTCTCGTTCGGCCAAGGGCCGGCATACATGACCGATATTATCCTGTCGATGAACCAGTTTTACCACATCAACTTTGGCTATGCATTCCAGATTGTGGCTATCATCGCCACGCAGTGCATTGGCTATTCGATGGCGGGTCTGGCTCGGAGGGTGCTCATATACCCGGCATCCATGATATGGCCCTCGAACCTCGTCACAACTACTTTCTTGACGAACATCCACATGAACGTGAACCATACAGCCGACGGGTGGAATATCTCTCGGTTAAGATTCTTCATGTATGTCATGGTGGGGTCGTTCGTGTGGTATTGGTTCCCAGGATGGCTCGCAAATTTTCTTTCAATGTTCAGCTTTCTGACCTGGATTGCACCGGAGAATGTGATTATCAATCAGGTCTTCGGTCCGACAACAGGTCTAGGCGTCATTCCTCTGACCTTTGACTGGAATCAGGTTACAGCATTCATTGGCTCGCCTCTCATTCCCCCCTTCTTTGCCATTGGCAATATTCTCGCGTCCATCTTGGTGGTATATTGGGTCATCGTTCCCGCGGTGCACTATGGCGGCGCCTGGTACTCTCGCTACTTGCCGATGCACGGAAACGAGGCGTTCGATAGGTTCCAGAACGCCTACAACGTGAGCAAGATTCTGAATTCACGAAACACGTTTGACCTGTCCAAGTACCGCGAATACTCGCCTCTTTTCCTACCCACCACTTTTGCGATGAGCTATGGAGTGTCATTCGCGGCCATAACGGCCACTGTGGTGCACACAGTCCTTTTCCATGGCCGCGAGATCATGTACTATTGGCTACACTCTCGCAAGGAGCCGGATGACGTGCACATGCGGCTGATGAAGCGGTATCGTGAGGTCCCTGACTGGTGGTTCGCAACATGTTTCGTTATATTCTTTGCGATGGCGACCATCACGGTCCGAGTCTGGGATACGGACTTGCCAATATGGGGGCTCGTTACTGCGCTTCTCATTTCGCTTTTACTGCTCATCCCCGTGGCTCTTATCTTTGCGCTCACAAACATCGCAGTGGGCTTGAACGTGCTCACTGAGTTCATTGTTGGCTACATGATCCCTGGTCGGCCAATTGCCATGATGTTCTTCAAGACTTTCGGCTACATCACCAATGCGCAAGCAGTGACTTTTCTGCAGGACATGAAGCTGGGCCACTACATGAAAATTGCTCCACGAGTGCTCTTCTGTGCACAATTGATTGCCACTGTGTGGGGTAGCATAGTACAGATCGGAGTGCTGAACTGGAGTCTTCACAGCATCAAGAACGTGTGCTCAATACACCAGGTGGCGCATTTCACGTGTCCGAACGCCCGGGTATTCTTCAATGCGTCCGTGATCTGGGGCGTTATTGGACCCCAGCGGCAATTTTCACGAGGACAGATATACTACCAGCTGCTATACTTCTTCATTGCCGGCCTCGCGTTTCCGTTGGTCACCTGGCTCATTTTGAAGCGGCGACCGAACAGCATCGTCAAGTACATCAACTGGCCCGTCTTCTTCAACGGTGTAGGGTACATCCCGCCAGCTTCGCCGTATAACTACGGAGCCTACTGTGCGGTAGGATACATATTCGGGTACTGGATTAAGCGGAAGTGGTTCAGCTGGTGGGCCAAGTATAACTACTCCCTTAGTGCTGGTCTCGACATCGGGCTGGCGCTCGGTACCATAGTCATCTTCTTGTCGCTACAGCTGCCTGGCGTCACGCCGCCCAGGTGGTGGGGCAACCTCATCGCCTTCCGCACAGCCGACGCTCGCGGACAGCCGCAGGTGAAGCTCGCACCGGGGGAGGCGTTCGGGCCAGAGACGTGGTAATCTGTGTACATTAGTATGACCTGTTTAGTATCGTGTACATTATCTATTCTAGGCTGCAATAACTGCCCTGGTCTCAAAGGATGTTGCGCCGAAGGGAACAGAGGCGTTGCAAATGATGGTCTTGTATACATTAATATATTCTATTCAGTATCGTGTACAATGTACAGCCTGGGATGCAATAACTTAAAAGTCGACCTTGGACACGGTCTCGTAGAAGACTCTGCCCTGGATGGTGGCCAGCTCCTTCTCGAGAGCGGAGGGCTGGCGCGAGCCGTCGCCGGCGGCGAAGGTGCCGGCGCCCCAGGCGGAGCCGCCGTGGACCTCGTCGAGGTTGGTCTGCTGGGCGAAGGTCTTAGCGTAGCCGAGCGGCACGTAGATGATGCCGTGGTGGGTCAGGGTCGACATGGCGTTGAGGGCAGTGGTCTCCTGGCCGCCGCCGGGGGTGCCGGTGGAGACGAAGATGCCGGCGTACTTGCCGTAGAGGGCGCCCTGGGCCCAGAGGCCGCCGGTGGCGTCCCAGAAGGCCTTCCACTGGGCGGGGAAGTTGCCGAAACGGGTGGGGATGCCGAAGAGGAAGGCGTCGTACTTGGTGAGGTCCTCGGGAGTGATGACGGGGTCGTTGCTCTTGGGCGGCGCGTGCATCTTGGTGAGGATGTCGGCTGAGAGGGTCTCGGGGACCTGGTAGAGGTCGGCGCTGCCACCGGCCGACTTGATGCCCTCGGCGGCGGCGACGGCCATCTGTCTGATGTGGCCGTAGAGAGAGTAGTAGACGATTGCGACTCTGGGACCGGTCATTGTGTGTGTGTTTGTGGAGCGTAGTGGCTGGCCAAAGACCGCCCGTGGGCGGCCTTTATATGTGGTCGCCGTCGGCCCGCCTCGAGGCCCCGAAGCCGGCTTATGCGAGTTTTAGTGTGCGTTCCATGCAGGGCGACGCGGGGGCCCACGACCTGTGTGTCAGTGTCTCAGCGCTGACTAAGCCGTATCGCATAATCCGGACAAAGCGCGGCTTTCGAGGCGGCCCCTGAGCCGCTTACGGCAGTGTGACTAAAGCGTCCTCGGGCCGTTGCGCAAGGGAGCGCACCGAGGGCCGTGGGGGGCCGTGGCTGAGCCGGACATAATGGAGTGGACGTATTGACGGAACTCCCGGCTTCCCGGGGTCCGCCAGAGCGGTACGACGGCCGGAACGAGACAGACTGAAACAGTGTATTACTAGTAGCTAGTCCTTCAGACGGCACAGCGTCTTGTAAAACTGCTCGCCCTGGATGTGGCACATCTCGAGCTCGAGCTTGGTCGGCTGGCGAGACCCGTCGGCGCCGGCAAACGTGCCAGCGCCCCACGCAGACCCGCCGTGCACCTCCTCGATGTTTGATTGCTGCGCGAACGTCTTCGCGTAGCCCTGAGGCACAAAGATCATGCCGTGGTGCACAAACGTCGACATGGCATTAGCGGCGGTCGTCTCCTGGCCGCCGCCAGGCGTGCTCGTGCTGAAAAACACCCCAACAAACTTGCCAAACAGGGCGCCCTTGGCCCACAGACCGCCCGTAGCGTCCCAGAACGTCTTCCACTGCGCCGGAAAGTTGCCGTAGCGGGTCGGGATGCCAAACAGAAACGCGTCGTACTGCTCTAGCATCTTCCGCGGATCGGCGATAGGATCGTCGCTCTTGGGGGGAGCCCCCATCTTGGTGAGAATCTCATCGGACAGCGTCTCAGCGACCTGATAGATATCGGCCTGGCCGCCAGCGGCCTCGATGCCGCGTTTCTCCTCAAGGGCCAGGGTCCGCACGTGTCCGTACAGCGAGTAGTAGACGATAGCTATCTTCGGGGCCATTGTGTATCGATCGGTGCGACTCAACCCAGCGTGGTGTCAATTGGACGGAGCCCAGGGACCACCCTTTTACAACATCTCTCCAGAATACAGATAGAGGGGTCAGCATTGCTGCGCGGACTCCTCTTTGAGGTGCGTCGCAGCAGCTTGTCCACAGGAACGGATATCCCCAGTCCGGAGATCGGACGTTGGCCCTCGCTGCCTGAGTCAAGTCTTACAATGCATATCTCCATTCCGGCCTGAGACCTGTAAAGCAATGTCTAAGCCTTTGTAAGCACAGGAACGCCGCCGTGGAACGGTCCGCTGCGCGAGCGGTGAGACCAGTCCAACAGGTCGCTAAGCCTGAGTAATGGCTGACGCCACGGTACCATGTCTGAGGTATCTATATATCACCTTCTCCCCTTGCCTCCCTCGCCACCCCAACTGTCCCTCCGAGAATGACGCGCATTGCCATCATCATCTACTCGACGTATGGCCATATCTACAAGATGGCTCTGGCCGAGAAAGCCGGCCTGGAACAGGTGCCCGGCGTGACTGTGGATCTCTATCAGATCCCAGAGACCCTCTCTGAGGACGTGCTCGCCAAGCTCCACGCAGCACCAAAGCCCGACATCCCAATCATATCGCCGGAGCAATTGCCTCAGTATGACGGGTTCCTTTTCGGTCTTCCAACCCGATACGGCACCTTTCCGGCCCAGTTCAAGACGTTCTGGGACGCCACCAGCGGCCTCTGGTCGAAGGGCGCCCTCTACGGCAAGTATGTGGGCCAGTTTGTGGCCACGGCTGGTATCGGCGGCGGCCAGGAGACAACTATCCGCAACACCCTCTCGAACTATACCCACCACGGTCTCATTTACGTGCCTCTCGGTTACGCAAAGGCATTCGCCCAGCTCACTAACCTGGACGAGGTGCATGGTGGCTCGCCTTGGGGTGCAGGTACACTTGCCAGCGTAGACGGATCGCGACAGCCCTCGGCCCTCGAGCTTGAGGTTGCACAGATCCAGGGCCGCGAGTTCGGCCAGTTCGTCGCAGCAGCGTCTGGCAAGAAATCAGTCACCGGTCAGACCACGGCTGTAGGCTCCACGGCATCCGTAGCAAAGGACGCTGCGGGTGATGCTTCGAAGGCTCCTGTGCAAGCGGCACGCGATAACCAGCAGCAGGCACGAGCACCCGAGAAGAAGGAAGGCAAGTTCTGCGGCATCTGTACTATCATGTAATTATAGACTCACCACGGCATTAATAGACTAATTCGTTATTCTGCAACGAATCCGAACGAGAACCCTGTGTCTGCCTCTTGTACCAGATTCGTCCATGCTTCGTTCGCCTTCTTTTTGCGGCGACGCTCACGACGCTCCAAGTCTGCCAATCCTGCCCCGACAAATGGCTTGCAGCTCTCCGACTGGCGCAGTCTGTCAAGGAACAAGCCGTAGATTTTATCGCTGGAGCAAAGATCGTCATCGTCCTGATAGGCTGTCTCCTGCTCACCGGCAACATCGCCGCGCAAGGCGGCCTGGACTTTCTGTTCAGAAAAGCCTGAGATTTGGTCAGGTTTGTTTTTGAAAAAGTCCAGTACGGCGCCAAGCTTCTGCTGCGGTACAAAATTCTGTGTGACAGCAATTCCTGACTCCAAATTCACCACCAGGTGCCACCAGCCTGCTGGCACGTACATAACCTCGCCAGGATGGCAAATAGTGTGGCAAAACCCAGGCGCATTGAGTGCGTCCTTGTAAAAACCAGACAGGAACCATTCGGCGATTGACGCCGGTGCTGTCACCTCGCTCTGATCCGCATCAGTGTATACTCCTGGCGGCAGCTCGTCAGGCGGGAACATGATCCAGTACTTGGCTCCCTGCACTACCATGTTCCAAGCTGAGGTCGCATTCGGGTCTTTGTGGAAAGTGCTACCGCTCCTTTTCGGACCCACGATGATCCATCTATGGTCTGGTCGGAGGGCCTCGCCCAGGGCACAAAACATGTCCTGGCGAAACAGCTCAGGCACCCGATATTCTGCGGCCAACTCCGGGACGGCACGGCTTCCACAGTCGAATAGATATAATGGCGACTCGTCTGAGTTGTCTGCCATGTAATCGGCATACTTTTTCAGCCGCCAGTCGAGATACTCCTGCCGAAACACGAGGTCACCGAACCTGGCCACAAGATTGTCAACTGTCCAATTTGGGACGGTTCCGTCGGCAAGGTTCGTCAGCACGAACGGCCGGCCATGCCACGAGTCGAGTGTCTGGAGGTCTGCACTCTTGATCCGCGGAATTTCTGCTGTTGGCATGCTTGAAATGACGGTGCCATAATCGATCTGTGCACATTGAAAGGGCCGGTAAAGGATGTCTGAGAACACAAGGTCGTTCGTTTGGGGTTTCGCCTCCTGGGTCTTGTCAAGCTGAAGATAAGTGCGTCGCCACGTACCCAGCCATCGGTCGTCTGCTGATCGACTGCCGTCCTGAACTCGTGCCACATAGAGGTGCTTCCACAGCTCGTCAAAGTGGGCGTAGGCGAAGAGGCACCTTGAGGCGCAGCCCAAGTTGCGCAGAGAAGGAGCGTCCAGCTTCGCCAAAACTACCATTAGGACTGGTTCTGGCAGGCAGGCCAGACGACCCATCTGGGCCTCATAGGCGTGCAAGCTGCCGGGCGCAGAGAACCACCGGTTGGCAGATGGTTTGACTCCGAGAGGATGGGCTGCCAGCTCGGCCTGTGCCGTTTTTTGACGTTTTGGCGGGTGTTCTGTTGGCATTGAACCTGGTGAACTGATCTGAAATTTCATGCATATGGCAGTGAAAGACATTCGTTACGCTATGTACAGTAAGGGCTATTTGCGCTGCTCCACGGGCAGGGTACGTGGCCGGCGATACAGGTACTCGTCCTTGTCGGCGAGCTTTTCTTCGTAGTCTGTGAGCTTCTTGCCCGGGTAGAGGATCCGCTCATCGGTCTTTTCGAGGTCGGAGAGCTCTTTAGGCGGCTCGGGATCGCTCCGTGGACGGAGGCCTTGGGCGATGCGGTCCTCGTCCTTCCACATCCGTCTGATCTCGCCAACGCAGTGCATGCACAGGAAGTGTGCCCGCTTGTAGTTGCCACAGCTCGGACAGCGGTTGAGGTTCTTTAGTTCCTTGAGCTGCTTTGATCCTGGCCCGTACAGCTTTTGCCGCTTCTTCTGGTGGGACACCTTCTTCTTTGGGGCCGCCAGCACGAGGCCATTGCCCGTGAAGAAGCCAGGGAGAGGGGTGGCGACCGGCCGCGCTGCCTGCGTGTCTTCCTTCAACGCCCAGCGTGGGACAGGCAACCGGACGGTGATCGAGCCTAGTCCCGGCAGCGTCCGTGGCAGCAGCGACGGCAGCCCGTTCAGCACGCCCGGTATGCTCAGGGAGGCCATCTTGTCGTTTCCCGTGCCACCAGTCGGTTTTGCCTGAAATTTCGCCAAATCCCAGCTTACGTGATACGCCCCGCACGTGCTTACGCGCGGCTTACGCAAGCGTCACGTCCCCGTTACCCGGGAGACTCCTGCGTTGGCGACACGCTTTCACGGGGTGTGCGACACAAGTGGCACTGGAGACCAACCACGGAGCAAAGCACGCAAAAAGGGGCAGCAGAATGGCGTCAGTAAACGCTCCGCCTATCGTCCAGCCCGGCGCACACGTCGGGTTCGACTCCATCACGCACCAGATCGAGCGCCGGCTCCTCAAGCGCGGGTTCCAGTTCAACCTCATGGTAGTCGGTGAGTGGCGCGCCCTGACGCTGTTCGGCACGCCAGGAGGCACGCCAGCCCGGCCCGCCTGCGGCTCCGCGGCCGCTGGCTCCGGGGAAACGCGTCGACTAACGCAGGCCAGAGCGGGCTCGGCAAGACAACGCTCGTCAACACAATCTTCGCCAGCCACCTCATGGACACGAGCGGACGGATGAGCTTTGCCGATCCAATCACCCGCACTCCCGAGATCAAGGTGGTGAGCCACACGATCGAGGAGAACGGCGTCCGGCTGAAGATGAACATCATCGATACCCCGGGCTACGGCGACCAGGTCAACAACGAGAAGTGCTGGGAACCAATCATCAAGTATATCAAGGACCAGCATTCGCAGTATCTCCGCAAGGAGCTGACGGCACAGCGAGACCGCTACCTCCCTGACACGCGCGTCCACTGCGTTCTCTTCTTCATCCAGCCCACCGGCCATGGGCTCAAGCCCATCGACATTGTCGTGCTCCGCAAGCTCACAGAGACCGCCAACGTGGTGCCAGTGATCGCGAAAAGCGACACGCTCACGCTCGACGAGCGCCGTGCGTTCAAGGAGACGCTCCAAGCGGAGTTTGCATACCACAACCTCCGCCTGTACCCCTACGACAACGACATAGACTATGACGAGCAGGAGCGCTTCATCAACTCGCAGGCTAAGCAGATGATTCCGTTTGCAGTGGTGGGGTCTGAGCGCAATGTCATCATCAACGGCCGCGAGGTTCGCGGGCGCAAGCACCGTTGGGGCGTGGTGGTGATTGAAGACGAGAACCACTGCGAGTTCACCTATCTCAAAAAGTTCCTTGTAGAGACGCATTTACAGGACCTCATCGACACGACGGCGCAGATCCACTATGAGCAGTTCCGATCCAAGCAGCTGTTGGCGCTCAAGGAGTCGTCTGCGCAGGGCCAGGCGCCAGCGACGTCCAAGGCCGGGACCATGACGTCGCAGCAGCCGCCCAACCTCCAGCCGACCGCGTCGCAGACGCCCTCCCTGAAGAAGTAGACTGGTCGGCCAGAATAGCCAGTATTTAATTCTAGTGTTTGTTGGTTTGTGCACAAAAAACGTGCCACTTTGTTGGCTCGCGATCGGTCAACATTCCCGAGTTGCCACTTTGGGGTCTCTTGGCGAGCCAACGCATTCCCGCGTTGCCACTTTGGGCCACTCACTAGCGCCGAGAAAGCCCGAGAATGCGCCGAGCCAGGCCCAGACGGGACAAAACCCTTACCCAACAGAAATTTATCCGATCTCCGCCGGCCCTGCAGGGCGGCTTCCCGATTGGGCGGGTACGCTGCGGGCTAGCGCAACCGTGCATAGCCGTCAACAGTGGGGTAGGGACCGGTTCGTCGTGGTGGTTCGTCGCAACTGCTCCCTGTGGTCATTGGGTGACGAGCGCGACACACAAGCCTGTTAGGACAGATCCCCAAAGCCATGACGGACGCCTACGTGACCCTTTTGTGGAACAACAGCTATGTTCCGGGCGCGTTGGTCCTCGGCGAGTCCCTTCGCGACACTGGCTCCACGGCGAAACGGGTGGTCCTTGTGACGGCCCACGTCTCCCGTGAGAACTGCCAGCTCCTCCGGGGCGTCTGGGACGAGGTTAGGAGCGTTTCCAGGCTCGACAGCGGCCACGACGCCGAGCTGGACCTGCTCGGCCGGCCCGACCTTCGCGCCTCCTTCACCAAGGTCCATCTGTGGGGCCTGCAGGATTACTCCACTGTGGTGTATCTGGATGCCGACGTGCTTGTGTTGCAGAGCCTGGATCTACTGTTTACGCTCGACTGCGTTCCCGGCGAGGTCTGGGCCGCTCCAGACATTGGCTGGCCCGACATCTTCAACTCCGGTGTATTGGTGCTTCGTCCGAACGAGGCAGACTTCAATGAGCTATACCGTAGGGCAGTGTCGGAACAGCATCCATCCGGGGAGTCCGAGAGCTACTCTTTCGATGGCGGCGACCAAGGCTTGCTAAACCAATACTTCCAGGGCTCCCAGTGGCGCCGTCTCAGCTTCACCTACAACGTCACGCCTTCTTCAAGCTATCAGTACGTTCCGGCCTTCCGCTACTTCCGGGATCAGGTCAAGGCTGTTCATTTCATCGGTGAAAACAAGCCTTGGAAGTGGGGCGGGTTTGGCTCCGTCGCCGGTGCCACCAATGGCATGGCCACTGAGTACTATGGTCAGTACTATGACCGCTGGAATGAAATCTACAGTCGATCCTATGGCTATCTGGATCTCTGTCAATTCGGCCATCCGCCCTCTCATGGACAACATCCTAGCCCTGGCTACGACACGAATCACCCAGGATCCGACCAACCCATCAAAACTACCACCACAGGTCTACCTCCGGCCCAGCCGGGCTCTCAACACGCCACTGCCCACCTATCACAGGAGGAGCGTCCACAAGAGCATGACACTACCAGCACTTCGGATCATGCCCCACATCCCTCGTTCACAGGATTTGGCGTCTTCGGTTCGGGAAAAACAATCGCACCGGAAATTGACCGCTGGGACGCGGCGAAAGGACAGCCGTCGCGCCTGTCCAAGCCTGAAGCGTCCAGCTTCCCGACGGACAAGCTCACCAATGTCTGGGACATGCCGGAGCCCCGCTCTGACGAACGCGAGCGGCAGTATCGAACGGGCGCTACTGACGCCTCTTCTCGCTCCGGTAGTCACACGCGCTCAGCATCGTCCTCAGCACCTCCCCCCGCCCCGCGCGGACCGTCTCCACCGCCTCCTCTCTTCCCGTGGGAAAAGGAGCGTGCAAAAGCACCTGAGCAGTTCAAGAATGAGCGAGTCTTCCCTGAAGACATCGTTGCGGAGCAGGACCAAGAGCTCGAACGAGAGGACGAGGATGAAACGTTGTATCCCACGGAGAGCCATGAAAGTGGTGACTTTGATCGTTACTATGGCCAACCAACGCCTTCCGCATTCGAGTCTTTCCGCCAGTCGAATGCGTGGGACGATGACCCCTGGATAGCCCGTTACGCGCTGAACGTACTCCCTCAGGGACCAGATGCTGACGAGGATGTGCCCAGAGTTTACATAGTTCCTGGGGCTGCGTCGCCCGGAAAGCGAGCGTCAGCTGATGGCGGTCAAGACCAGGTTGCGGGTGCTGCAGGGAGTGGCGAGACCAAGGATTCAACCACTGACCGACGTGGGTCGACGAGCAAAAGAGTTCCGTTTCCGGTGACCCCTGATCCAGTTCGCCGATACAACCCGCAAAAGGATGAAGTTGAGAGTGGGGGAGAAACGCCATGGGATCCGGAAAAGAAGCTTACGGAGTTAGCCGACCTGCCAGCCAGACTTCTGGCCCGCGCCAGAGCTGAGAGCCCAGGCGACGAGGTCCCTGAGGATACAAAGGGTATCATTGCTACAGTCAAAGACGCAGTCGTCTCCGTTCTGGACACAGGGGAGTCCGCTAAGGAGCCCGAGCCCGAGCCCGAGGCGAGTGGCCTCGCGCAACGAGGTTCCTCGGCTCAAGAAGGCCAAGAGAGAGCAACGACTCAGCCTAGCGGCAGTTCGATGAATTGATGAAAGCATTAATACATTACTGTTGTCATTTCGTCGTAGCAGGCACAATCAGTCTGGAGCTATAGGACTCCACCCATGACCGACGCAAAGTTTGGACTAGATCCCAGTGTCGCACCGTATAGTGTGTTCCGCGGCGACGCGTCATCCGGCAGCGGTTCCGGCACTTCCTTCCATGTCTTGACGAGGGCTTCCATCACGAATATCTGGCCAGCAATCATGTTGCCAGAGTACGACAGGGCGTCGGACGGTGCATCCGTGGGCTCTATGGAGTTCTCTGACGAGTGGTCGTCGGAGCTAGCGGTGCCGAGCTGCCTGCCAGCCTCGAGGTCGTCGGGCGAGGGCGCAGACTCGTCCTCGCCGGGCGACTTGAGAGCAAATAGCATGAGCTGGAGCGCCATCACGATAGCGTCGTATATGAGGAGCGGGAAGCGGTGCTGCAGCGCGCGCTGTCCAATGAATTCCACGGTCAGGCCGCCGTGGAGGTAGCCGCGATTCGCCTCTGTCGGTGGCGGCGGCGCTATGAGCCAATGCAGAACCATGCAGGCAATGTTGGTGAGGAAGAGGACGTAGACGATAGGGGTCTTGGTGACCGTCGGTGGCAGGGGTATTTGGGTCACTTTTGGCGACAGAAACAGCAGCTGGACCGCGGCCCTGACCAGTAACCGCGCGACCGAGGTGTCGTGGAAGTATATCACGAGCATCTCCGCGTAGGACAGGCAGTCCAGACTGCGCGCCAGATGCTTGTTGAACGCCTTGAGGCGCCGGGCCGCCCCGCTCTCGGTTTCGCTCATCTCATGGGAGTGGAAGGCTGGGGCCGTCGGGGCCGACGGCGCAGGTCATGTGATCCGCTGTGCGCTCCACGTGACACAATCACGTGATATGGATCAGGTGACCAAAATGCCCTCGGCGCCCCTTTTTACCCAGGATTTAAGGTTAATAGGAAATGCCGCGCGTGTGACTGGACCGCGCCAGAAATCCACGAACGAGGCAGAAGGTTTCTGTTAGACATGCTGAAGACGAGGATGATCGGTGTCTGAGCCGGGACGCTATCGCGAGCAGATGACGCTTATCATGCGGCGCGGGCGTGCCTTGTCTCTGTTAAATTAGTGTCGTCATCAACGGCCGAAATGAATGCCAGCTCATAGCCCGGCGGGCGTGGTGAGGGGACATAGTGCCTCGCGTGACGCTTAATACATCTCGCTCGATTGTCGAGACCCACCTGCAGTGGGTAGCGACCGCGGAACCAGGGGGTAGGGCGGAGGGAGTGGCCAGGTGTGTCTTTCCTATGTGTCCAACGGTTTGGCGCTGAGGATCGCGGCGGACGCAGACGCGAGCGTCACGGCACGGCCGGTTCGGCACACGCCGGACGATCCGGCAATGGCCAGCACTGGCTGGCAGCAGGTTTAGCTTTTGTAGTGGCCGCGGTGTTTGGGGCCGTGCGCATGGACATTGTCTCGCGGCACCGATCTGATGGGACGTGCTGCAGGTTCGACCATCAGGTCTCAGCCGGGAGGCAGCAGCAAGGCAGGGATCCAAGTGGGCGACGGACAGGGCGCGGGTGGTAGCCCGTGTCATTTCACCGTGGCACGTCTCGCGTGTATATATTTGCGTCCGTTTCCCCTCGTCTGGCCGCCACTAACACCCGCTCAGAACCCCACACCCCTCCCTCGGCAACCTGCAGGGTCCTCAACTCTCGAGCGTTGATAACCTCCAAGGTTGAGCGGTCAGAACAAACACTAGAGGGAAAAAAACCGGCGATGTCTTAGGGTTGACACAACCATCGCTAGACCCACAAGGTTAACCAAGTCCCAAGACCCAAGACACGTCGTCCTGCTAATCTCTATATAAGGGATCCGTCTTTGATCGTTTGCGCCTACTCCTCTTCCCCCCAGCCCGGATCCCTCGGACGTATATCTCCTCCCCAGTCGGATCTCCGAAAAACCTCGACTCCGCGCGACAGACAAGATGTCAACGAACGTGGCCCAGATAGCGCGGCTCTTTGCTCGCCACGTGCCCCTCAAGGACGCTGATGACGGGCACGTGCACGAGTGCGAGTCTGGTAACGAATACGACGGCCGCATGGGCCTTCGCATCTCGTCAATCTTCGTCATTCTCGTCGCAGGCAGCTTTGGTGCACTCTTCCCCATCATTGCCGCCCGTGCTCCCTGGATCAAGCTCCCCAAGGGCAGCTTTTTCGTCGCAAAGTACTTTGGCTCGGGTGTCATCGTCGCAACCGCCATCATCCACCTTCTTGAACCCGCTGCCGATGCCCTCGGCCACGAATGCCTGCCCGAGGCGTGGGGCGACTACCCCTACGCGTTCGGCATCTGTCTCGTTTCGCTCTTTTTCATCTTCTTTGTCGAGCTGATCACGTTTCGCTATCTCGAGACCCGCGGCCTTGGCGCCCACACACACGGCCCCACCGGCCTTGACGACCACGCCCCGGCGGGCCCTCACGGCGTCGATTCCGCGTCCGAGGAGCTCAAGCGTGACCAGGGTGCGCGCAACGACACCCGCGCGGCCCTTGGCGTCGGCATTGGCTCGGGCAACCCTGCGCACTTTTCGCACGCCGACGAGCACCAGGACCCCCACGTCATTGGCACCGATGTCGAAGATCCGTTCAAGGAGAGCTACCGGGCACAGCTGGCCTCCATCTTTATCCTCGAGGCTGGCATCATCTTCCACTCCATTTTCGTCGGCCTGACGCTCGCCGTGTCGGGCGATGAGTTCGTGACCCTTTACATTGTTCTGGTGTTCCACCAGATGTTCGAAGGCCTTGGTCTTGGTACGAGAATCGCCACCGCCCCTTGGGGCAAGAGCCACGTGCTCACGCCGTGGATGCTCGCCCTTGCATTCGGCCTCACCACTCCGATTGCCACTGCGATTGGCCTCGGCGTGCGCCAGTCCTACCCGCCTGGTTCGGAGACGTCGATCATCACAAATGGTATCTTCGATGCCATTTCAGCCGGCATTCTCCTTTACACAGGTCTCGTCGAGCTTATGGCTCACGAATTCCTGTTCTCAACTGAGTTCCGCAACGCATCCCTGGGCCGCCTTCTGGCTGCCTATGGTATTATGGCGCTCGGCGCTGGTCTCATGGCCCTGCTGGGTCGCTGGGCTTAGTGTTTGGTTGCTTCCCTTTTCCCTATAGACTGAAGCCAATATAGTTTATGAACATTTTTGCCAATGCTATGTGTGATCTATTGTACAGCGAGAGATGCCCAGCGCTCGGCACACTCCGTCGGGGAGCGGCAGCTTGTCAGCAGCCGCACGAAGTCGCCTGACTGGTAGGCCACGCCCTTGAGGACGTTGCCATCAGAGTCGGGTGCCGCAAATGAGCGAGACGGTACCAGAGCTGTTTTGCTGAGAAGCTCAGGATGCCACTGCATCAAGTGCGTCAGCGCCGCGTCCACGGCCGGTGATTCGAGCTCGCGGAACGGTTGGTAGGATTTCATCGTGGGGTCTCGCCACGCATCGATGAGCGCCACACCATACAAATCGTTGGCCAACACAAAGGAAGCCGAAGAGAGTCCGTCATCGTTCTGTGTCACGGCCAGTTCCACTCGAGACGCATGAAGATGCTTGTATGTTCGAATGAAGTCCTCCGACGGAATGATAGGAGTGTCGCGGAGCATCACAGCATCTAATGCAGCGACATCGAGGATCGCCTTGTCGACACTGACATCTGGTGACAGAACTGCGTTCTGATCAAGGTACCACATGCGCTGAGCAAACGGAAATGCGTGGAACGCGGCTCTCATGACGTCCAGTCGGGCCCACGCGAGAACATCCTCCCGATGCTGCGACTCGAGCTGCTCCCGCTTCTGCGACACAATGTGTTCGCGATAGTGTTTTCGCTGCTCCTCTGACATGGTTTTGATCTCTGGATGGTCGTCCTCTGAGAACGACTCGTCCGGATCCCCACCCCACACCCACTTCTTGTTGTCATCTTCCCAATCTTGCAGGTAGCGGACGTAGAGCCCCAGTCCGTGACGTTTGCAATAGCGCAGTCGATCTTCCAGTACGGCCTTCAAATGGTCGATAGAGTAGGCGTCGGCGTCGAGACCGACAACCATCACCGTGGTCGGCGTTGCCACTGTGTCACCAAAGAGACCTGTCGATGGACGCAGAAGAGGCTGTCTGCCGGGGCCAAACAGCACCGTTTGCCACCAAGGTCGCTTGATCTCTGGTGGCACGTACACAACGGCGTTGTGGGGCGAGACCTCCAGGGGCTCATAGTGCCAGCCTTGCCGCGACCGAAAGTGCGCCATGCGGTCCAGGTCTGGGTATATGTACGGTGAGCTGGTGGTATGAACGTAGCGCGCGCCGTTCGACACTGGCCGGTATGGGCCATAAGGGGTGTCTGATCTGGTTCCGTGCGCCCACCGGAGTGCGAGGAAGAGCCACAACGCGATGACGAGGCCGATCAAGACCGAACGACAGGTATCGCGGGGCGTCCTGCGCCGCCGCGGAGTGAAGTAAATAGGGCTGTCGGAGAAATCTGTGCTGTCGAGGGGCTGCTCGGTGATGATGGTAAGGCCCGGCTTTTCCTGGCAAGGGGACGAGCCATAGCCCGAATCAACTCTCTCCCGTCTCCCGGATATGCTGCTGACGCGATAGTGGCCCCGGCGGGAGTCTCCGCGGCCCCAGGCCATCACCGTTTTTAGGACCGCGTCCGGCAGAGCGTCCTCCCCTGTGAACATGTGTGGTGGTGGTAGTAGTAGCTGACGGCCAGCGCAGCATATGGAGGGACAAGAGACCACCGGGCCGTGTGGTGGTGTGGTGGGGCCTGCGTAGCAGCTCTTTGGTCGCTTCAGGTACCGCCAACCCTAGGGTGTACCCCTTGCTTTCATGAGAATCCTTGGCTGTCCTGGTACCGCTCGTCGCCGTATGCCCTAATTAGAATGCTGCATGCACCCCTATTGTTTAATTACCCGCGAATTTCGTGCTGGACAGTTGGGCTCAGGGCCCGATTTGGCAACTCTCCTGCCAATCTGGGACGTGCTCGAGTGTCAGGGCGCGGCAGGGACCTGCGGGGGCTCACGTGCCGCCCCCAGTCACGTGGGGCGCACCCAGCCGTCACGTGAGAGGTCCAGCCGCGCGCGTCACGTGTTTGTTCACGTGACTGTCGCATTCTCGCATCCTGCATACACACGCTCTCGGCCCCGCTCACCACCACCAGCCTCGCGGACATCACCAGCGCAACGAATAGTGGCAAACACCGCGCAAACAACCGACCATGGCGCTGCCGCTGCGCTACAGCTTCAAGGATGAGACGCTGGCAAACGTCCTGCAGGACCTGGCAGTCCGCTTCATCATCAACGTCCCCGCCGAGGACGTCGCCTCCGCCGAGGTGAGTCTGCGCCCCGGAGCCGATCCCGGGCGACGACACAGCTAACGCAGCGGACGTTCTTCCAGGTCGAGGAGGCACAATGGTTCTACGATGACTTCGTGCGGAGGGAGAACCCAAAGCTGCCGTCGCTGAGCCTCGCGCAGTTCGGCCAGAGCATATTCCAGAGCTGTCCCCTGCTATGGAAGCACGGCGACGCGGACGATGCGCTCGCCCGCTTCAAGGCCTACAAGGTCAATGTCCCCGTGCGTGGGGCCATCATTCTCAACAAAAAAATGGACAAGGTGCTGCTCGTGAAGGGCTGGCGCGGGAGTTCCTGGGGTTTCCCCAAAGGCAAGATCAACAAAGATGAGCGCGACGACCTGTGTGCCGTTCGTGAAGTCTACGAGGAGATCGGATTTGACATCGGCCCCTACGTCGATCCGAACGAATACATTGAACTCAACATTGCACAAAAGAATCATCGGCTGTATCTTGTACGGGGCGTGCCAACGACAGCCACGTTCGAGCCGCAAACACGGAAAGAGATTCGAGCCATAGAGTGGCATCGGCTTAATGACATCCCGGCACGCGGCGCGGTGTCCGCCAAAACGGGAAGCCGGTACTACTCGGTGTCGCCGTTTCTTTCTGGCATTCGCAAATTCATAGCCCGCCAGAAGGGTCGGCGTACATCCCTCACTGTCACTGAAGCAGCAGCGCTTGAGGAGCTTTTGGGCGTTCAAAAGAAAAAGCGATCGCGGAAGCCAAAGAAGAAGCTCACAAAGGAAGAGCAGCAGAGAATCGACCTTTTGGCTCTTCTTAAAGGCGATGACGAGGAAGAGGCACCCAAGGCGGGTGTACCTGAGGTCACAGAGAAGCCGGCGCCTGACTTGGCACATGTCCTGAACGACGATGATGACAAGGCCGCGGCTGAGCTATTGGGTTTGTTGCGCGAGGCCCAAAGCGCAAGCGGCGATCATCAATCGACTGAACTTGCTCGTCTGCGTAACGAGTATGGTATCAGTACAGGTGGGGCGCAGAGCCAGGAGGATATGGAGAGCGCACGCGAAATTCTCGCGCTCCTTCGAGGCCGCTTAGAGGATTCGCAACCTGGTCCACCGCCGCCGCCACCCGAAGTATTCGCTCCGTTCAATATGCCGCCACATTTAGCATTCCCTCCGATACTGGGACCGGACGGTATGTGGCTTCCGCCACCACCTCCACCTCAATTCATGTTCCCGCCCCCGCAATTAGCCCCAGCGCCTCCCGAGTCTCTCCTTGCTCCACAGCAGGCCGTTACGGATGTCTCAACCACCGCCAATTCTGCCAGCCTAATGGATCTCTTGAATGGAGGGAAACCCAATGAGCAGAGGCCTTCCGACAGCTATGAGAAGAGTCCACCACCACCACCACCGCCCAATCCTGTGTTCCTCAAGGCGCTGCGTGCACGCAACGCGCGGAGGCAAGCCGGCGAGTCCAGCGCCGCTGGGTCCTTACTTAGTGCTCTGCATGCCCCTAAGACGGAGGGCACGCGTATCACTTTGGCAGACCTCTTCAGCTCAGCTGGCGACGACAAGGCGAATAGTACTGGCGACACTCCTGAGGCTAATATCAGTATTTCATCGCTTGTCGACCAGGTAAGCGGCAAAAGCCCTAGAAGGCCGGTACAACGACAACCGCCCGCGCGTGATGCTGCTCCTCAATCTTCCAACGATTTGCTGGCCATGCTCCGTGGTCCCGCCAACGACCCACACGCCACTAACGGTTCGGGTGACGGTTCTGTCACCTTAGATGAATTGTTCGGTCAAAAACCAGCTTCCCCGGAGCCCGCACCGGCGGAGGTACTTCCAGCCGTTCCGCCAGAAGTGTCAGTGAGCAATACAAAGGGCCAAAACGCCAACGACCTTTTGAATACGCTATTTGCCAAGAAAGCGACGCCGAAATCTGTACATGAGGTTGCACCACAGCGTACGGGAGATGAACCTCAACAAAGTTCTCGCAGCTTGCTCGGCCTTCTCAACGTTGGTAGTGCGATTGAGGTTCCCGAGACAACGTCGCCTTCGGTCCTGTCACCGCAAGGCCGGCCTCCTGTTCAGGCGTCACCTGCGAGTCGCTCTGCACGATCAGGGGACTCAAGCAACGTGGCGTCACTTATGTCTTTGCTGGGCTCACCTCCAGCACCATTGGCAAACAACCAAGGGTTGTCCCCCAGCGCATCATTGCTAGGGCTGCTGAACAACGAGCTAGGAGAGTCTAGGTCTGAAGCGGTGCCGCCTCCGCAAGTAACTGTCTCGACAGCGAGGCAGCCCTCAGCAGGGGTGAGCTCCCTCATGGGGCTGCTTAACCTGAGTGACGAAGTTTCGGGCAGTGAAGAAGACCCTGCAAAGGACACGAAAACACATGAGGTGCTAAACCCTCGATCAGACAACAGCCAGTATTCAACTGCGTACCAAACACCAATCAGTCGGTTGCAGACGTCCCAGGAGGCTTCCTCAAACGATCTGCTTTCACTCCTAGGCAAGCCATCGTCATCACTGAGCCACAGAGACTCGCTGCACCTTGCTAGCGACGCCAGCTGCAACAGTGGCCATAGCCAGCGAAGCGCACGAAGCGGGCACAGCCGCCAAAGCGGAAACAGTCTTTTGGATGTTCTGAACCAGGGTGCCAGCCAAGATGCGGTGACGTTACAATCGCACCCGGTTGCTGAGGCGAGTGTTGGTCATGAAGAGCCTCTGCCCGAAACCGGACCGCTGCAGCAGGACCCCAATTTGGTCAGCCCACGCCCTCAGAAAACCGGTCCGGCGTCATTGTTGCAGCTGCTGAATGGCGGTGCAGGCTCCGATTCTGACGTATCGGAACCCCCCGCGTACTCTAGCAATCCGCCGTCACATGCCGGTTCGCTGCTCGGTCTTTTAGGTCAGCCTCCGACTTGAACCACATTGCAACCTCATAGTATGTACAACTACCAGAGTTCCATTACCTATTATACATTCATTCGTGAAAACCATTAAAACGTGTCAAGTGTAGGGTGATTAGGCGGCGCCTTGGTGGGAGGGTTCGCGCTGCTGCTAGGCTTGTATGTGGCCAAAAAAGAGTCGACGATAGTCCAGTTTTCGTGCAACTTTTGCAACGCGACCAGACTGTATTTCTTGCTGCTGACTCTGTAGCAGCTTTCGAGATGCTCGGTCATCCGGCGCCGACTGGAGGGCTTGAGCAGAACGGAGCCCAATCCCACGAGCGCCCAATCCATTGGGCCAAACACAGAGTCCTCCGGGTCGATCTCTGCGAGCTCCTGGAGGGCAGTTTTGGCGGCAGACTTGACGGCAGGAGAAAAGATGTAATCGAGCGAGGGATAGCTCATGTAGCGGTAGAGCTGGACGACCGCAAACTGCTGGAATATGATGGCGAAGACGACAGCCGAGCGTGGAGGATCGGCCATTTCATTGTCCTCCAGCTCGCCAAAGTAGTCATCCTCGTCGATAACGTTGCCAGAGCCGCCACTGCTGTTGGAGCACGAGCTGCCGGGAGTCTTACCGTTGAGACCGCCCACCATGGAGAAGCCAAGCTTGACCTGCGCAAGACTGTTGCGCAACTGCGCCGCCGTCTTACCGGGCGGCAGCCACTGCTGCAAACGCACCAGCAGGTCCATGGCTCGTATCAGGCTCGAGCCAGTGAGCGGCAGCTCTTTCGACAGCACCATGACTTCGCCGAGTATGCGCATAATAGTGTGAGAAATGCCGAGTATTGGGCTAGCTAGCCAGATGCGATGGCCATATATGTGCCGTAGGTTCGCGGGGTCAAGGTACTGGAAGAGGAACGAATGGACGGCCAGCTTTGCTGCGTGGGACCTCTCCGCAGGCAGGTCAAGGCTGGCATCGCGTGAAAACGCCACCCACAGCGAATGGTACACATAGCTCTCGGCGAAAAGGACGTCCTCTGGGGAGTCGAATGCTGTCGGCCAGCGGTTGTCGAAACGGGCCTTTATGATGTTTGGTATGAAGCTTAGATGCCGTTCTGCGCGTGTGCCGTCGTCGCCGTTCCACACTTCGAAGAGATAATAGAGCACGATGGAGCCGAACAGCCACGATTCGTCGCCCCGGACCTGACCGCTGGTGATGCACTTGCGGGTGTACTCCAGGGCCCTCCCGTAGTGTGCCAGGCCGCGCTCTCCAAGCTCTGGGAAGCGACGGCTTTGGTGTACCAACGAGAGGCCCAGCAGTGTCTCGAGGGTGCTGGTGTGTTGCAGCGTGTATGGCACGACGTTGAAGAGCAGGGAGAACGCTGGGGGGCAGTAGGGCAGGGTCATGGACGGCACGACGTTCTGGACGAAGTGGCTGAATGTGTGGTGGTGCTCGGGTGGCAGGTTGACTGGCATGATGGCGCCACCAATGTTCTTGAGGAGGCGGGAGCTCAGCGCAGACGAGTGGATCCCATATGGGGCATAGACGCTCATGGCGGAGGTGGTGCGGCGGCTCTGCTTGAGAAGCTCCACCAGGGACTGGCCCGCTGGGAAGCTCGTAGTCGATATCTCTTCCACGACGCCATCGTCGCTGTCGTCTTCGAGCGGCTCTGGGCCGTACGCCAGCGGCTGGTCTGGCCTGACGTCTGGCGCTACCGTCGGGGTGGGTGGCACGGAGTGGAGTGCTGGTGAAGGGACGAGGTCCGGGTGGGCTGCGGTGGCAGTGGCGGTGGCGGTGGCGTTCTGCTTCTTGCGGGAGACGCGGGCCGGGGCGTTGGGGTCCTGCCAGACACACGAGAGCCTGTTGCGGTTGCAGGCCGCGCAGACGGGCTTCTGCTCGTCGCACTTCTTCTTGCGCTTGCGGCATGTGAGGCAGCCGGTCCTGACCCTCGTGGTCGGGCCGGTGCGCTTGCGCTTCCGGGCCGGAGCGGGCGCGGCGGCGCCGGAGACAGGGGACGGCTGCACTGCGAACGCGACCGCGGGCTGGCGGAAGGGCTGGGGCTGTGGCGAGGGCGTCCCGGTGGTGGACGACGAGAGGTCCGGTGACGTGAGGTGCAAGGGCGTGGCGTGGAGAGGCGGCAGATGCCCGACAAAGGCAGGCCTGTGAGGGCTGTCCCTCATTCCCGCTCGCTAGCCATTCACTGCCGGCGTCGGCCGCTGGAGGCTCGGCTTTTGACCTCGATTTATGTCCTGGTCTGGCACCCGGTGCCTGCGACAGGGCCCAGGGGTGTCAGTGCTGCACTGCAGTATCGCAGGGTGAGGGCCGGGAGTCTCGGGGGGCGGAAACAGGGCGAAACGGGGTGTCGTGGCGTCGGGGCCGCTCGTTCTGTGGCCGTCGGTTGTCTTTGGGGTCCGGGTTTTGCGGTCGTGGTTTTGGGTCCGGGTTTTGGGTCCGGTCCGAGGGGCGCTCAAGCTTCACCGAACAACGGCTCACCCGCACTGGCCACCTGTCCAACTCTCGCTTGGCTGCTCGCGAAGCTTGGCGTCGTCGCTGTCGCCTCGTTCTCACAACGACGGGTTCCGCCACGCAAGGTTTCCGCCGGCCAGACCCCCTCACACTGAGACATCAGCCGGGACCACCCGGGATTTGAGCGACACCGCCGTCATCGCATTCGCCGACTCACACGGCTGGGCCGATGCTCATTGCGCGTCTGAGCACGCGTTCGACGTGTCACGAGCGGTGTCTGAGCCTGACGTCGCGCCGTTTGACCGCCGCTGCCGCGGCGACCAGCCAGGAGTGCACTGCGCCCCCTACGACCGCCAGCAGTCGGCCGCCGTCCCCGACGATGAGCCAGCCGGCCGCCGCGCCAATGGCGAGCCGCCACCGCCAGTCTGCCGCCCGGCCAACCGCCGCCACGTCAAGCAGGCGCCGTGGTGCCACGTCGCAGAGCCACCGCTTGTTCTTTGCGGTCTTTCCGCGGCCCGAGGACCTCGACGCCCTCGTGGCCCGCATCGCCAGCGTGCACTACCGCTATCCGGCCGCCAAATGGAGCCCCTCGCACAAGCTCCATCTGACGGTCGAGTTCCTGGGCCAGTTCAGGACCCGTCCCGACGAGCCGATCCGGCGCGCTGTCGAGGCCATGGCGGGCGTAGAACCGCTGTGCCGGCCCGTCGAGTGCACGCTGGACCGCGTCCAGACGATGGGGAACCCGCGCCGGCCGGCGCTGGTGCTGGCGGCGCGCGGCCCGTCGCCGTCGCTGCAGGCGTTGTACGACGAGGTGCACGCGCGGGTGCGCGGGGCGGGGTTCGAGGTGCGGGACGGGCTCGTGCCACACGTTACGATGGGCTACGTGGCGCCGTCCCCGGGGCTGTACCAGGGGCCGGGGCCGTCGTTCACGCTGCGGGCTGAGCGGCTCGCGTTGGTGCACAGCGACGGGGAAGGGTATCATGTTGTGGGCGAGTGGCAGCTGGGTGGTGGTGGTAGTGGTGGTGGTGGTAGTGGTGGTGGTGCTGTCAGTGGTGGCATTGCCAGCGGCAATAGTGGCAGCGGTGCTGCTGCTGCCAGTGGCGGTGGTGGCGCTGCCAGTGGCAGTGGTGACGCTACCAGGGGCGACAGCCGTGCCGCTGGTGCCAGTGGCACTGCCAATGGCGGCGATGGAACGGCGTGAAGCGGCGTCGAGGTCTGGAGGGTAGTCCTGGCTGTGCACCGGCCTTGGGTGGCAAGACCGTGCGGTGAGCCGTCCGTTTTGGTAGCAAGAGCGTGCCGTGGGCCGTGCATCGGCCTTGCGTGGCAAGAGCGTGCCGTGGGCCGTCCATCTTGGGTGCAAGAGCGTGCCGTGGGCCGTCCGTTTTGGTGGCAAGAGCGTGCTGTGGGCCGTTCGTTTTGGTGGCAAGAGCGTGCCGTGGGCCGTGTACCGGCCTCGGGTGGCAAAGAGCGTGCCACGGTGCCAAGACACAGCCGAGGCTGCGTGGCGTGGCGTGGAGGACGTACAGAGGACTCGCCACCGGCCTCGGGCTGGATAGCCACTGCCCTCGGGCTGGGCGGATGGCATGGCCTCGACGACGGCGACGGCGGTCAGAGACAGCGTCCTGGGACGGAGGCCGGCCGCCTCGGACGCCTACGACAGTCCAGAGCGGTCGCGTAGACCTCGGGGCGTACAGCCGTCAGACGGGCCTCCGACGAATGCCGCCGTGCGCCTTCGTGCCAGCGAGAACAGTAGCACGCTGCCGTGGACCACGAGTGAGACGGCGGTCGAAGCAGGTGGACGCCCACGACAGACAGGCGGTCGCGTAGACCTCGGGAAACGTCTACAGCTGTCGGGACGGACCTCCGACGGACGGCCGCCGTGCCTGACGGCAGTAGCACGCTGTGAGACCCGATGCCTGAACGGCAGCCGGCGGCCGCCGTGGACAGACGGCGGTTGAAAACAGCAGGCGAGGCCTACGACAGTCAGGTGGTCGCGTGGACCTCAGACATCTACAGTCCTGCGCGGACGTCGGCCGGCAGCCAGACGCCGGGAGCCTTTGTGCCCGAGACGACAGTACGCTGCGCCGCGGATGCCTACGGCAGTCACAAGACGCCACGTGGAGGCCGGAGCACCGCGCAGTGACGGGCCGTCCCAGGCGGTGACAGGCGCCCCAGGCGACGACCGGCCGGCGACCGTCCGACGACCGTCTGACGACCTCCGACGACCTCCGACGTCGGACGCCGACAGCTACGTAGTGAGAGGCAGGGACGGTGAGGGCCCGCCACGGTACGACCTCGGCGACGGCGACAGGCCGACGGCTCATCGCGCAGGGACCCGGTCGAGGCCGCCCCGCGTCAGGGCGGCAGGCGAGGCGGCCGAGGGCAGTAAAGAGCACGGCAGAGGCTACGGCCGTATAGGGAGCGGGCCGGCTAACAATCGCGGCCGCCGGCCGTGACTGCGCTCAAGTTCATGACAGACGGTGTCCTTTTACGCGAGCTTAGCACAGACTTTGTTCTGTCCAAATACTCTGCGATTATTATTGATGAGG
>JANJPH010000280.1:0-13781 GCA_030407195.1 [Candida] tunisiensis
CAGCTGTCCTCTCAGCGACTGGGGTCGTCTCCTTTGGTGGCGGTCTAGAGGGAATGAGGAGCTCCTTTGGTGCAAGATTGAATGCCTCACCTGGTGTGTTCTCGACATAGATTTCAAGGTTCACCTTGTTGGACTCATCATCCTCGTCCACTATGGTCAAAAAGGCACCATCCTTCACGCCGAGGCTACCCAGCGACTTTTCGATGTTATCATCAAAGTCAACATCATAGATGAGGTTTCCACTGTAGACCACTGAAATCTCTTCGCCATAGTTGAGTTGTCCCCGCAGTATGTCCTTCACTAGATGTCCTAGAGTTGTCGCAGCAAGGTCTGCCCGAAGAGTCGCACGGGCAATGCCTGACACCACGCAATACGGGTTCGGGTTGCACAGCTTCTCTGTGGCAAACACGCGGTCGGGCTGTCGTGACAGAAACACCATGCGTGCTTCGTCTAGCTTGTCGTCCAGCACTTTGAGCGACTGCAAAACACAAACACCAGCGACAATAGCGTTCGTTGTGGCAATAGCAGGGATGATATTGCCCGCAATTTGCTTTGCCTCGAACTTCGTCTTTTGGGCGATGCTGAATATGTGCGAGCGGATGTTAGAGGACGCCACGACAAAATCCAGGATGTCTTCATCGTCCTTGTCGAAACTCAAAACGGCCCCTTCTTGCGCACGTTTTTGAAGCCGTGACAGAGAATGCTTGAAGACGGCAAAATTTTCGTCCAACGTCCAAAGCTGTTGGTCCTTCTTGACGAGATCAGCACCGTCACAGCTATTTACCTCCTCCAGGGACCCATATTTGAGGATTTTTGGACGCTTGCGATTGCGCCACATGTCCTCCATGGAGGCCAAACGCTCGATGTCAGTGGTGAAAACCTTGTCAAACACTTTGCGTGCAAAATCCGGTTCCGCGACAGCATCACGGATCTGCTGCAGCTCATTGGCTTCACGATTGAGGTTTGCTATTTCCTCTGCGTTCTCGGCCGTCTCGCTAGTATCGACGATGACCGGGTCTCCGCCGTCCTCTTCAAACAGCTGCGCGAAGAGGTAAGACTTGGCCCACACGATAGCGTGCACAGGCTGCGACGGCGTGCTCCGAATTGTGCATACGGGATAGCTCTTCTGTGTAGGCTTCGGATTGCAGTCGTAGCACTCCGTTTTACCGGCGACGATAACTTGCACCTGGCCGTTGAAGCCAGTGGTGCCCGACTCGATGAGCGGCACTCCGGATGCCACACACATGCGGTTTACGTGCCGTCGCGCCTCGAGGTTGTCGAGCGCATTGTAGACAATGTCGAAGCGCTGGAACCAGCTCCGGTCAAACCGTTCATCGGAGATGATATTGGCGTGGTAGGCCTCGATCTTGACGGCAGGGTTGAATGCGAGCGCCACATCGCGTGCAACAGTTGCCTTGGGCTTCTTGATGTGCTCCCGACCAAAGAGAAACTGCCGATTCAGGTTGGACACGTCTATGGTGTCGAGGTCCACGATGCTGATCTCGCCAAAGCCCATCAAGACGAGGTTCTTGAGCAGCTCGCACCCAATGCCGCCGGCGCCAACCATCAGCACCTTTGTGTCGCGGAGCCGGACCTCCATTTCGGGCCCGATGGCCCTCTCCACGTACTCTGTTCGGCCCATGGCGTTGTCGCGTGTTAGCGGTCCGTCCCAGGTCACGTGACCACAAGCGTGTCAATTTCCATCCCGGACGCCTCGAGGAAGCCTCCGGACGAGCAAGCCGTTGCGATCATGTCTGCGGTACAAAAACAGGAAACAGTGAGGTACGGCGTCACGGCTGGCTCCGGGAACAAGTACTCGGTGATCCTGCCGACCTACAATGAGCGCAAAGTGAGTGACAGCGGGCCGTACCGTGCCGCCAGACCTATGGCTTCAGGGGGCTCCAGGCTGGACAGTGGGCCAATGGGTGTAATCCGTGGCCGTTTTGCGCCGTCGGTGCGCCAACATGCCTGCTACACCGTCAGGGACACCTGGAACGGCGCATTAAGCGTCCAGCGCGCCATCGAGGCGTCGCCCAGCTAACTCAGAACCTGCCCATCATAGTGTGGCTCCTGGCCAAGACGTTCACCGAGAACGACCTCAAGTGGGAGGTCATCATTGTGGACGACAACTCCCCCGACGGCACCCAGGAGGTGGCGCAGCAGCTGATCAAGGCGTTCGGTCCTGAGCATATCGTCCTCAAGCCGCGCGCCGGCAAGCTCGGCCTGGGCACGGCGTACGTGCACGGCCTCCAGTACGCCACCGGAAACTTTGTCATCATCATGGACGCTGACTTCTCGCACCACCCGTCTGCTATCCCCGAGTTCATCAAGAAGCAAAAGGAGAAAAACTACGACATCGTGACGGGCACGCGCTACGCGGGCGACGGCGGCGTGTACGGCTGGGACCTGAAGCGCAAGGTGGTCTCGCGCGGCGCCAACTTCCTGGCGACAGTCGCGCTGCGGCCGCGTGTGTCGGACCTGACGGGCTCGTTCCGTCTGTACAAGAAGCACGCGCTCGAGGAGATCATCGCGAGCACCAAGTCCAAGGGCTACGTGTTCCAGATGGAGATGATGGTGCGGGCGCGCGCCATGGGCTTCTCGATCGCCGAGGTGCCCATTTCTTTCGTTGACCGTCTGTACGGCGACTCCAAGCTCGGCGGCGACGAGATTGTCCAATACCTCAAGGGCGTGTGGCAGCTATTTATCTCTGTTTAGTGTATTGTTGGATGTTGCCACTCGGGCGTTCGCACTTTGCCACTCACGTGACCCGTTGCCGCTCACGTGACGGGTCCTCCTTCCACGTGACTCCTGCAGCTCCAGCCGCCCACGTGACCGCCAGCGTAGCCGCAGGTCCGGCCGCAGTCTCCAGCACGCCGCCGAGGCCAGAAATGCCGCATCTGCACGGTCGATTTTTCCGAAGCTCCAATTAGACCGCTGGGACTGCCACCACCACCGACCAAGACCTCGAGCGCTCCGTCCACACTACAATGCTTGCCGCGGGATACAGACACGCTCTGCGCACCGCTGCGCTTCGGGTGAGTCCATTGGCGCCCGCCGACACCTCGCTTTACGCCCACGACACCGACAATGCCGCCACCCGGCCCGGCACCGGGTGACCGGAACAGCCGTGACGGCCCCCGAGAACCGCCTAGCTAACACAGCGCGGCGTGGCAACCATGCCCAAGGTCGCAGCGTACCAGGGCAAGAAGAACCAGAACGGCAAGTACACCGTCACGCTCATCGAGGGCGATGGTATCGGCCCCGAGATCTCAGAGGCCGTCAAGGACATCTACAGCGCAGCCAAGGTCCCCATCGAGTGGGAGGCAGCCGACGTGACCCCCATCCTGAAGGACGGCAAGACCGCTATCCCTGACGACGCCATCAAGAGCATCCGCAAGAACTTTGTGGCGCTCAAGGGCCCCCTGGCCACCCCGGTCGGCAAGGGCCATGTCTCCCTCAACCTCACCCTCCGTCGCACGTTCAACCTCTTCGCCAACGTGCGGCCCTGCAAGAGCATTGTCGGCTACAAAACCGCTTACGACAACGTGGACACCGTGCTGATCCGCGAGAACACTGAGGGCGAGTACTCCGGCATTGAGCATGTCGTAGTGCCCGGCGTCGTGCAGAGCATCAAGCTAATCACCAAGGAGGCATCAGAGCGCGTTCTCCGCTACGCCTTCCAGTACGCCAAGAGCATTGGCAAGAAGCGTGTCCTTGTGGTCCACAAGGCGTCCATCATGAAGCAGTCCGATGGTCTCTTCCTCACTACTGCCCGCGAGGTGGCAAAGGACTTCCCTGACATGTCGCTCGAGGCAGAGCTCATTGACAACACTTGTCTCCGCATGGTCACCGACCCTGCTCCCTACACGGACATTGTGCTGGTCATGCCCAATCTGTACGGTGATATCATTTCTGATCTGGGTGCTGGCCTCATTGGTGGTCTTGGTCTCACTCCCTCGGGTAACATGGGCGACGAGGTGTCCATCTTCGAGGCTGTCCACGGATCAGCTCCGGACATTGCCGGCAAGGGTCTCGCAAACCCTACTGCCATGCTCCTTTCGTCGGTCATGATGCTGCGTCACATGGGTCTCACGGAGAAGGCCGACAACATCCAGGACGCCGTGCTCACCACCATCGCTTCTGGGCCTGAGAACCGCACTCGCGATCTCAAGGGCACCGCCAACACGAAGCATTTCACCGAGCAAATCATCAAGAACCTGAAATAGACGAGACAGTAATGTACAGTGCGTTAGCGTTCAATACTATTTACCGGTACTTCTCCAAGAACTCCTTATGGAACCGAACGAGATCCTTCGCATAATCGTCGCCAGGTGCGAGGAAAGTAGTGCGGAAGTGGTAAGTCCCGTCCACTTGACCAAAGCCAGAGCCTGGGATGACGCAAATGCCAGTGTTCTCCAGAAGCTCCATGCAGTAGAGTTCGTCAGCCGCCTCACCAAGCTCCTTCGCCTTGTCAAGCGCCTTTTGAGGCATCGTGATGCGCGGGAAGAGGTACATAGCACCCTCGGGTTTCTGGCAGGACACGCCCTCCATTTCCTGGAATGCCTCGTAGAGGACATGTGCCCGATGTTTTAGGGTTTCAAGGATGCCGTCATACTCTTTCTTGTAGAGGTCGTAGCTGGGCTCGCCTTGCTTCGGTGGGTTCACCATCAAGTCAACAAGGGCCTGGCCAGACACGGAAGGACAGAGGTTGACCGAGGCAAGCTTGTAGACTTGCTCCTGGACCTCGTTCTTGAAACCGACAATCTCCATGTATCCGCCCCGATGACCGCATTCGCCACTCATGCCCTTTGAGATAGAGTGAAGCGAGGCCAGCTGGACCTGGTCATAATCCTTCGATTCTTCCTGCATCTTGCGGAGAACCTTCTTGAATGACACAAATTTGCCCTCGTAGACATTTGTTTGGTACACCTCGTCAGCGATGAGCACAGTGTGATACTTCGCCGCCAGCTTGATGACCTCCCGGATGTCCTCCTCGCCGAGGACAGCACCCGTGGGGTTACCAGGGTTGATGACGACGAGCGCCTTGATGTCAACGCCTTCGGCTTTAGACTTTTCGATGAGCTCTGCCAGCTGTGCAGTGTTTGTGCTCCACCCCTTCTCCTCGTCCAGATAATAGCCAATGGCCTGGGCGTTTGCAAGTGTCAGCGAAGCAGAGTACAAGGGGTACTGGGGGATAGGGATGAGGAAGCCTGACTTCGGTGACGAAGCCATGATGTTGATAAGGTACGACACCGCTGTCGACGCACCTGCCGTCAGATAGATGCTTTCGGGATCAGCGGGGAACCCATCACGTCGCTCAATGAAATCGGCGACGCTCTTGCGAATGTGCGGGACGCCCTTGGAGTGCGAGTAGGCACCGAGCGAACCAATGGCTTTGTGTAGCAGTTCCGCACGCTCGATAACGTCCGACGGGAACAGCTTGGAGGCCACGGACTTGTCCTTGACGAGATCAGGGTTTTCCAAAATGGAGAGCACCTGTCTGAAGAACGAGATGGGTCGCTGATCCAGCTGCTGGGGGTTACCGATGTTGGCGTTGATGACTTGCTTGAAGGGGAACTTGGACGGATCCTCCTTGAGCTCGTCACGAATCTGCTCAGCCCGAAGGGCCAGGCGGCCGCGGACGGCGTACTTGGCCTCGACGACGTTGGCGTTGAGTTTATCCACGGTGAGCGCCATTCTGAGAGTTTGAGTAGTTGATAGGTGTCTGCAGTTAGGTACTGGCCGCCTACACGCCACGAGGCCCCGGACCGCAGCTCGCATCTTATAGTTGCCAGCGTACCACCAGCCAGTGATCAGGTCACTTGAAGTGTCCGGCGGCCGAGCATGCGAGGAGGACCGAGTCACTGCGCCCTGAAACACCTGATTTGCCAGATATTCCCCGGGTGCACCCTGCACTCCTTGGGTGGAAAACACTGCGGGGAACCCCGTCTCCCATACTCACCGAATCGGCCGTGCAGCTTATAGCCGAGCCCGGTATTCCAACGGTCCGCGGGCTCTGCCCTCTTTTATACACGCCTGCCACCGGGTCTGCGATGCCGATCCACCGGTGGAGATATCCGAGCTACAGCAGGTAGAGCTGCCTCTGGCCGTTGCAGGTCATAGTAGGGGCCACTGAGACGGTGCTAAGAGCCGGCAGCGTCTCGGAGAGGCGTGGCAGAGTTGGCGCAGCGACACGCTCGGAGCCCAAGTCCGCCTCTAGGGAGGCAACATTCGGCGTAGGCCAAGTGGACAGGCAGTGGGTCCGCGATTCCAGCCCGGGCATCCCCGTGACCTTACCTGCGGAGTACGCCTGCCTCTTGCCGATGGCACGCTTCCTAGTGTCCATTGTCCAGCAGAGGGTCCGACATGAGATGGTTCGCATTGCCGAACGGCTGCATGCACGGTTAACTGACTGAGGGTTTCAGGCCTCTGGCAGTCTCCAACAGTCCGGGATGCCGCCCGGCCGCCGACCGCCCCTGCGTGAGCTTTTCGCCTCTCGAGGTGGGGCGTCCCTCGCAGCGCTATCCGACGCAAGCAGATGCCCTCTCCATCAGCGGCGTCACGTAGGAGCCTTCGTTATCCTACGGAGCATGTGTCCAACAGCCTCGGCGTCTGAGCGACGTGCCAATCGTCTCACCGTTGTCGTGGTGGCTGCAGAGCTGTTTGCTTGGCGAGTGACGGCTACTACACTGTAAAAAGGCTAGGGACTGTTGAGACATTCCGGTTGAGCTTGAACTCAGCGTTGTGTCGTGTCCTTAGGGTGATGGCGCAATTCAATCGTTTGCCACCGGCTTGTAGGCGGTCAAGGCCATGCTCGCATGTTTCGGGTCGTCGAGCGTGGGGTTGATGGAGATAACCACACAACGAGTACTCTATATCACGAAGTCCGCACCGCTGCAGATGAATGGCCCGTTCTCCTCTGATGCCGCTGTCTTTTGGCCGTGAATGCTGTGCCTGGTCATGTTGCGATATTCGCCACTCGGCACGTGATATGTCCACGTGATAAAACCACGTGACTCGAGATTCCAATGCCAACCAGTCCGACATTCCACCATCAAGAGGAATCGCCCCCGAGCAGGATGCCAGGCCTCTCCTTTGACAACTACCAGCGGAACAAGGCGCTGGAGGCCTCGGGCGTCCAGGTCCCGAAGGCCACCAGCACTGGTACCACCATTGTCGGCTGTTGCTTTGACGGCGGCGTTGTGATCGCCGCCGACACCCGTGCCACCGCTGGCGACATTGTGGCGGACAAGAACTGCGAGAAGCTTCACCGTATCGCACCAAGCATCTGGTGCGCTGGCGCCGGCACCGCTGCTGACACTGAGATGGTCACTCAGCTGATTGCCTCCAACATCGAACTACACGCCCTGAACACCGGTCGGGAACCTCGCGTTGTGGCGTGTCTCACAATGCTGAAGCAACATCTATTCCGGTACCAGGGCCACATTGGCGCTTACCTCATTGTCGCGGGCGTCGACCCTACGGGACCCAAACTTTTCTCAGTGCATGCGCACGGGTCGACAGATGTGGGCTACTATCTGTCCCTTGGGTCTGGCTCCATGGCTGCCATGGCGGTGCTTGAAAGCAAGTGGCATGCCGAAATCACCAAGCAGGAGGCAATTGACTTGTGTGCTGAGGCGATCGAGTCGGGTATTTGGAACGACCTTGGGTCCGGATCCAACGTTGACCTGTGCGTGATGGAACAGGGCAAGCCAGCGGATCTTCGCCGCAACTACAAGACGCCCAATGTGCGCGCGCAAAAGGAGCAGAGCTACAAGTTCAAGCGAGGCACCACGGCGGTTCTGGACCGCACTATCTACAACCTAGTTGATGTGGTGGAACTGGACACTCCGCAGCCCACTAAACCCGGCGAGTTGATGGAGGTAGACGAATAGAAATGCTTGCGATGCATCATTTAGTACTTAGGACTTCTCTAGTTCTTGCAGAGCCTTGTTGGTCCCTTCCACAATAGCCTGGTGCTCGATGGCGTGTACGCGCTGCTCGTAGTCCTCTAGTGTTTCATCCTTGCGCAGCTCGAGCTCCTTCACCACCAGTGGCTCGCCTTCGTCAACCTCTGCAATGACTTTGTGGATCATGACGCCGGCCTTCTCTATCTCGCCCCGCTGGCCGGCTTCCCACGCGCGCTTTATCGCCTTGATGCCCGCAAACTGCCCGGGGAGGGCCGGATGGAGGTTGATGATGGACACATTTTCGTCCTTTAGGGGCCCCAGAAAGGAGGGACTGAGAATGAGCATCCAGCCGGCGCAGACGACCAGGTCTGGTTTACGCTCTGGTGCCAGGATGTGTGCGGCGAGGTCCCGGTTGAACAGATCTCGGGCGGAGCGGCGCTTCTCCTTGTCATCTTTGGGAATGCCATGGTAGTACTGGCCTTGGAGGTCGTGAATGTGAGTATGAATGCCGGCTTTCTTGGCTCTCTCGAGGCCGTAGGCAGAGGGACTGCTGGAGATGACCTGAGTGATGTCACCGCCCAGCTGGCCGGCCGCGCTGGCGTCAATGAGCGCCTGGAGGTTTGTCCCGCTCCCCGATATCAGCACCACTATTGATGGCATTTCTTCGTCGAGACTCTGCTGAGCGGTCACGTGCTCCTGCACCTCCAGGCCAAGGCGTACCGCAAACACGGTCGACACCAGCTCAGTCTCAAGGAAGCCTGGCGTGGCCGGCAATGCCCCTATAGCAGCGTCTGAACGGGACAGATGACTGACCAGATACCTTTGGAGACGCCTCCTCGGGAACAGTCCGAGGAGCCCGAGCAGAAAGCCAGCCTGCCTACCGACCCCAAGCCAGAGCGCACCGCAGTACAAGAGCTGGACCAGGCACTGCAGCAGGCCACACCTCAGGAACTTCCCGAGTCCGTTATCGAGGATGTAGAAGCATTGCCGCCTCTGGAACGAACCACAAGCAAGGATCATCCAGGTACCCCGCCACAAGTAGCGGCAACCAGTGTGGACCCTGGCTCGCTGACACCGTCGAGACGAGGCTATGATTCGCCCGTGCGAGCACCCACCGTGGTGCCGCGACCGTCGACGCCGCGATTCTCCGGCAGCGGCTCTCGTGGTGGCACTCCAACGCTAAGCCCTAAGAGCTCCGACCAGAGCTTCATCATCGAACCTCTAGATCCAACCGAGTATGTGCGGGTTCGTCGTGGAAGCGGAAATGCATTTGTGCGTCGCCGACGTGAGAGCAGCCCCGGCTCTCGCGACTCCAGCACTCCAGGTTCGCGCGACTCCCCACGCGACTCACCACGTCTACGGGCTGCTACAGCCGACTCCGTCTCTGGACGTGCCGGCCAACGCGAGTCTCCTCGCCTATCCCCACGGCTCTCTCCGCGGCTCTCTCCGCGGCTCTCTCCACTATCGCACGAAACCACTGGCGTCGATGGTACCGACACGCCACCAGAGGCTTCGTCGCGTAGTGACAGCGTGGGTAGCGTGACCAACAACTACTCTGATATGGTGAGCAGAGCTCGCAGCAACAGTGTCAAGAGTCCCCCAATAATATCCACGCTCAACAGCGTTTCTCATAGCCGACGCCGGTCTACAGAAACACAGGACAGCCGCCGCGCGTCGCCGCGCGACTCCGGTTCGGATCCATCTTCGCGGCGAGAGTCCAACGCTTCTCTGCGTGAGCCGCTTAGTGTAGGCGGGACTGGCGAGCATTTCACCGCCGGTGGCGGGCAGCTCTACCGGCAGATTCTTGTGCTTGAGGAGAGCTTTCGCGAACAGTATCTGCGTTTGCAGTCTCGCAAGCGGAAGTATACGGCATTCTATTTCACGCTCGTGCTGTGCGTGGTCTGGTTCTACTTCTCGGTGTTCACAGCACCGAGCATGTATCCCATTCTTCATCTGCTCAACAAGCTGCTGCTTATGGTTTTTACCATCACCATTGCTCTCTTCCATCTCAGTGGCTTTTACAGCAAGACACTGGTGTATCCGCGTCGCTTCGTTAGCAACAGCAACAAGGGCCTCCGCCAGTTCAATTTGAAACTCGTCAAAACACGCGATCCTTTCAAAATCTGGGCAGGCAGGTGGTTACGAGTGCGCAAGTATCGGCTTCTAGGTGGATCAGACGTAAAGATCGTTCTCTCCGCTCGGAACTTTAGCTCCGATGTCCGCGAAGGATGGGAGATCTACAGGCAGGAGTACTGGGACAGAGAGAATCGGCGGCGACAACAGTATGGCATGCCGTCGACTGACGAGACGACAGACCGCCGACGAGTCAGCAGCCGTGCAGCGAGCGGCACATCCACACCAGGAGGACGCCGGCCTCCACCCGGCCGATCACGACGGCAGAGGAGCACTGCAACAGACTAGTAATGTACAATACTTCTTTTTATCAGTTTTACGATGTTCGTCACTCGAAAAGGTCATTTTGCCAATAATGGCCCGTTTGGGAAGTTATGCCATGCACTGGTGCGCGTCTTCCACGTTGAGGGACGATGGGCAAGACGGCACAGCTCGAGACGCAATTGGAGCGGGTAGGCGACCTAGAAGGGGTCCTTGAGCTGCTTTCCGAGGTGCGCGCCGAGGGTGATGCTCTCAGCACACAGCTGGCCGACAAAGTTGCCGAACTGGAGCCATCCCGTCAACATGACGTCCAGCGACTCGACATCCTCGGAGCGAAGGTCTATGCTGTCCAGGGCAGCTTCCAGGAGCTGCAACGCAAAGTCGGCAACGCTGCTGTCGTCGCGCGGAGGATCAAGGAAAGTGTCACTACGCTGGACAAGGAACGGGAGAGGATCAAACAGGCGTTAGAGTGGGTTGAGAACACCATAGCCCTCAAGAGTAGCATTCTGGGTCTCCAAAGTGCTATGGACCGGCGAGACTGGGAAGGGGCGGCACGCCACATCCATCGTGCTCGTAGCCTCTCACCCGCACTGTTGGAGGGAGAGTTCGCGATGGCAATGGTTCCCACAGGGGAGATACCTGATCCACCTACTACCACGCTCGATCAAGCATGTGAGCAACTCGGAGAACTCTTTTTACGCGAGTTTCAATCAGCGGCGTCAGACAGGGACATGGAAAAGGTGACGCGATATTTCAAGCTGTTCCCGCTCATTGGACGCGAGAAGGCTGGTCTGGACAGTTACGCAAAGTTCATCTGTGGCATTATCACTCAGCAGAGCCGGACGCTTATGCAACGGCGGGATCAGAACGCATTCGCTGCACCAAACTTCTTTTCGTTAGCCTTGTCGCGGCTCTTTGAAAACATCGCAACTATAGTCTCACAGCATGCGCCATTAGTGGACCGCCATTACGGTCCTGGCAAGATGATCCGTGTCATCGGCCGGATACAGGACGAGACGGATCGCCAGGGTGGCCTCATTGTCGATACATTCTGGGACGAGCGACGAATAGGTCGGTTGGTAGCTGACATCAAGTCGTATGCATTCAGCTACCTGGTGAATTCCTTCAGTAGCTCAGCTCGACCTGTGGATGAAGGCGAGAGTGCCGAGTCACTGCGAAGACGCAGTGAGGACGAGGGAGTGGATCTGAAGGAGGTAGGTCAGCTGCTCAGCGAACTGTCAGTGATGCTGAACAGATGGACTCTGTATGGCGCTTTCATGGGCTCGCGGTTTGTGGAGCACTCAGATGCACTTGAATGGCCTGAGGTGGTAGCGGATTCAGGGTTTGCACGAAAAGTCAGTGAAAGGCTGTCGCCACAGTTTGAAGTGTTTGCAACGTTTTTCTTTCGGCGGTCCGTGGAGAAAGCTTTTCAGTTGGATGAGCTCCCACAAGGCGTGCGCTATACTGCAGAACAGCCACTGGTATCTTCAGTGGTCGACGATGTCATGTATATCTTTAACACGGTGCTCAAACAAGCAGTGAGCACCGGTAGCCTGCCCGTCCTCCGGGTTACAGTTGCAAACCTCAAACGGATACTTGAGTCGGACTTTGTGGGGGTGCTTCAACGTCGTCTTCGAGACTCAAGCCCCCGGCCTGTAAGTGGCACTGGTAGTACCCCCCGAGTAGGGACGCCACGAGTTGGCACACCGCCTGTGGGTTCAGGAATCGCTGGGCGAGGGTCACCCAAACCGCCGGTGTCTACCAATATCATTGCTGGTCTCACGGGACAAGAGGAAAGACGGCTGCGCATCTTTTTGATTTATTTGAATGATCTGAGCGTGGCAACCGATTATGTTGACCGTATCGTGGGTGGACAGGAGACGGAAAGCAGTATGCCCTTCGGTAAAGAATCAGAGCGCGGCTTGGAGTTGTTGCAGTCTCTTGCAAAAGCTTTCCGCGTTCGCTGTGAGGAGCTGATAGCAGATGGTTGCCAGGTTGTCTTCAACTCCGTGGCACATCCTCGTTTGAAGGCATTGTGTCAAGAGATATTCAAGGATGCTTCCTACATGCTGAACCCTGACGAATCCGCAAGCGATAGCATGGACGTGGGTACACGATTCGGCATCAGCTGGGACTATCTTGTGTCTGGGTTCGCCAGAAGCATGAGTCCGAATAACTACAATCGCCTCGTCCAGCTGATTGCCAGCGCGTTGGCACGTATTCTAGAAAAGCGTGTCTGGGGATTGGAGGGTAAAGTAAACGAACTTGGAGCCATCAAACTGGATCGTGATGTAAGTCGCGTTATCGCTAAAGTCAGCGACACACGGTTCCGCCTTCGTGAGAGGTTCAGTCGCGTCGCACAGCTTGTAATGCTGCTAGGCTTGGATGACGAGGAAGAGGAGGAAGGCATCGATTGGGTGCTTGGGGAAGAGGAGCGCAGGAGGGCTCGTCGCATCAAAGTATAATAGAAATCCATTGATGAAACCTCAATGCCAGTGCGTGTTCAGGGCGAACCAAATCATGTTTGGAAGCCAGAATTAAAAATGGTCAGCGAAGCCTCCTTTCGCGTAGTTTTGCAAGAGACCAGCTCGGCCGTCAAATATGACCCTGTGGCCAACTAATGGTACAAGCCAGCTTGATCGGTCCCGATCAGCATTAGACGAACCCCTCGGCTACAATAAGCAATCTCCATCCGCGGCGTCTCCGACTACGAAAGAGTAGTCCATTCGAGAAATACCATAGCTCGACCGTTCTACATGTATCACTCGGATCAGGCAGAAGTTTGCCACTGGGTGCAGATGGCAATTCTGAGATTTGCATTGAAGCACCAAGAAGCAACTACATAATGAAAATAGCTCTCAACACTTTCTCATATCATTAATCATTACTAGTACACTGTTTCGTCATGAGTTCGCTAGCTGATGGTATGGGGCAGGCGGAAGTGGCGCTATCCGCATGAAGTCCAAGATCTGAGTGAACTTGGGATGTGTGTTCTCGCACTCAGGGCCCTTCGGGCAGAAACCAGCGAGATAGTACTCGCAGAAGACTCGTCGAATGTGCCGTTTAGTGCAGTCAGGCCCAAGCTTGCAAAAGCCCTTCTCGTAGGCCGGACAGAGTGGGATCTTCGATTGTGGATCAATGTGGAGGTAGAGACAGTCCGGTGATTGTGTGCAGAATCCGTTCTTGCTGTAAAACAGACACTCGGGCATCTTGCGGAGGTTGTACTCGTGTAGGAATTCGCATTGCTCGCCTTTTTTGCAGAGCCCACGGAGCCAGTGCTTGCACACGATCTTGTTCGAGTACGACGGTGGCATGTGCCGGTCGGGGCATTCCCTGCCCTTTGGGCAATGGCCAGCTGCGTAGAAACGGCAGACGGGCCGGCTCGGATCGAGGCCAAACCTGTACTCACGCTTCAGGAACGGTTCAAACGAGAACTCGAGCTTGTCCGTTGGCGGACGCAGCGCTTTTTGAAACTCA
>JANJPH010000281.1:0-13517 GCA_030407195.1 [Candida] tunisiensis
AACTTTGCCAGTCCTCCTCTCGCTCGCACGGCAACAAAGTTTCAAGTTCAGGCTGCCGTGACTCAGTCCCGGCAATCGTTGCCAGCTTTAGCAGAAGCGGCAGCGCCACCGCCTCGGGCATCCGGATCGGCTCGCCCGCGTCCGACGACGGCTCGAACGGCAAGTCCGCTGCCGTCAAGAGCGTCTTCAAGGAGGCGATCCTGAAGAAGCTCGAGGAGGAGAAGGAGGCTGAGCGCAAAAAGAAGGAGGCGGCCGACCGCGAGGCCGCCGAGAAGAAGGAGGCTGAGCGGAGGGAGGCCGAGCAGAAGGAGGCCGAGCGCAAGGAGGCCGAGCGCAAAGAGGCTGAGCGCAAGGAGGCCGAGCGCAAGGAGGCCGAGCAAAAAGAGGCTGAACGCAAAGAGGCCGAGCAAAAAGAGGCTGAGCGCAAAGAGGCCGAGCAAAAGGAGGCTGAGCGCAAAGAGGCCGAGCAAAAGGAGGCTGAGCGCAAGAAGGACGATGAGCGCAAAGAGGCTGAGCGGAAGGAGTCCGAGGTCAGAGACAATACCAAGGACGCAGAGCCGTCTGCCGACAAGGGCGGTGCCACTGACAAGGCTCTGGATGCCAAGCAGCAGGAGGAGCTGCGCACTCGGCGGACCAAGATGTTTAGCATGTGTCTTGCCGAGGCAGAGTCGCCTAAACCTGAGGACCTCAACAAGCTGACGTACCCGCAGGGTATCAACTCGCCTGCCCTCAAGTCCACCGACAAGACATTCAAGTACGACATTGAGTTCCTGCTGCAGTTCCGCGATGCCATCACAGTGCCACCACGGATCAACTGGGACAATGTGCGGAATGTTGTAGAGGTCGACCCCCGTGGCGGCGCTCGTGGAGACAAGTTTGCACGGCCTGGCTCCTCGCGTGTGCCGCCCACCATGGGCTTCTTCGGTGCTGACAGTATGGGTCGTGGCTCTGGCGGCGGCCGTGGTCCCTTCGGCAAGAACCCGAGCCGCATGGCCTCGAGCCCGAATCTGGCTGGTATGAACGGACCGCGGTCATACTCGGGCCGTAAGGGCGGTCGTGGTTCTCAGCGTGGTGGGTCGAGCCGCAGCGGTCGTCTGCCTGCGCCCGACCCCTCTGAGCCTCCTCCCGCTCCGCTTGAGCGCTCTGAGAACGCATGGTCCTTCTCAAAGCGTGCCTCCAAGGAAGGCGATGTCAAGGTGTCAGAGGATGACCGGTTGCCGCCAGACGTGGTGCAGAAGAAGGTTAACTCTCTGCTCAACAAGATGACGCTGGAGAAGTTTGACCGTATCGGTGATCAGATCCTTGAGATTGCAAAGCAGAGCAAATATGAGACGGACGGACGGACGCTGCGGCAGATCATCGAACTTGTATTTGCAAAAGCAACTGACGAGGCGCACTGGTCGAGTATGTATGCTATGTTTTGCGCGAAGATGCTCAACTCGGTGGATGAGAACATTGAGGACGAGACGGTCAAGGACGCAAAGACGGGCGAGCCCGTGCGTGGCGGTACCCTGTTCCGCAAGTACCTCGTGAATCGGTGCCAAGTCGAGTTCGAGCAGGGCTGGTCCGATAAGCTGCCCAAGGAGCCCGATGGAACGGACGCCGAGATCGAAATGATGTCGGAAGAGTACTACAAGGCAGTGGCGGCAAAGCGGCGTGGGCTGGGTCTGATTCGCTTCATCGGCGAGCTGTTCATGCTCAACATGTTGACAGAGCGTATCATGCACAAGTGCATCATGCGGTTGTTGTCCAGTGCATCCGAGGAGTCGATGCCCTCGGAGGAGGTCATTGAGTCTCTCTGCCAGCTCATGACAACCGCCGGTGGCCGACTTGAGTCCGAGGGTAACTGGAGCAACCGTATGGTAGCGTACTTTGCCCGTATGGACGAGTTGTCCAAGAACCCCAAGTTGCCAGCACGTCTGCGGTTCATGATCATGGATGTTCAAGATATGCGTGCACGCGGCTGGGTCAAGAAGGATGCCAACAAGGGCCCCAAGACAATCGCTGAAATTCACGAAGAGGCTGAGAAAAAGAAGGCTCAGGAGGAAGCTGAACGTGCCAAACTACGGCACACGCGGTCCCAAAATTTCGGACGCTCTGACTCTGGACCGCGACCACAGAATTTTGCCAACGTTGCTGGTGATCTCTCACGGATGGGCCGGATTCGGAGCCAGGGTTCCGGGACGTTGGGGCCCTCGTCAATGCTCAACCGCGATCTGACCCCATCTCGCAAGTCCTCTTCTCCCGCGATGCCCTTGTCAAAGGAGAGTTCGCGGGCATCATCACAGACCACCCAGAAGGCTGGCAACATGTTTGAGTTGCTCGCTGAGTCTGGAGACGGTGAAAAGTCAGAGCACCGGGAGGAGAAACACGACGAGTAGCATTGTTAGGGTCCTAAAAGTTGCGTTTGTTTTTTACAGTTCTTCGTTTGTCGGTCATGTTTATACAATAATATGTGACAGTTTGAGCCAATTTAATTTGTGATTGCCACCTGTATCCTTGTGCTTTCGAGAAGCTGCTTGTAGAGGTTATTGTCTTCATGGTGGTGTCTTCGAACAGGCGCTGGGCTGGACTCGGCTTTGTGTACGGGCGTCTGTTGAGTCTCCAAAAGTTCAGCGTGAGCTTCAATTGTAGCGAACGTAGCCTACTGGGTGCTGGCAACGCAGATGGGAAGGCAAGACGCCAGCTTTCTGTATATCTTCATCAATTCACTCTTCGCTTTCACGGAATTCTCGTGGATGACCCTTCGAACTTCGCGTGTTGACCATTACGAGCCCAATCGCTGCCGGTGCGCCTTAAACCACCGGCTGGTTTGATGACAACGATTCGAGTTTTGGGATACCATAGGCACGATGCCTTCGCTGTTTGTTGGCTGAGTTCCAAACGTGAAGCACGGCTGCCCTCGTCATGCTCTCGACAGTGAGACTTGCGCATTTTACTACAACATGTTTCCTACTCGAGTCGCCCTTCAAGTTGCCGGCTGCCCAAGCTACCGCGACCTAGTGCAGTGTGTCGCCTAGTCTGAGGGTTGTCACACGCTTCAACGCTCACATGGAGTTCGGTTTTGGCCGAGAATTGTCGAGTTCTGAAAAAACTTAGACTGACTGCTAAAGTCGGCCTTGCTCCATACTGCCTCTGATCATTTTCAGATTCATTCACCTATGATGTCAGCCCTAGCTCGAGGACTGTGATTTTGCTCATATTATCTCCGTTTTTGAGGTTCACGTCTCAGCATCCAGTAACGCGACAACATTGTCTAACGCCTATTTATGCTTGTTTGCTCGACTTTTCAAGGCTGCTGACTATGTTAGAGCGCCTCCAGTTGAGACGACGTTGGCATGGAAAGTCTAACGCCAATGGCGGCAGATCACATTGAGTTGAGCCTGTCGCTGTACTACTGTGAGATTTTTTTTCATTCACTGAACACCTTTCATGAAGAGACCCAGCAACAATCCAGCCGTGGTCTGCTACAGTTTCCCCTTGCTCACATATCACAGTACTTCGCCTCTGGTGCTTGCTTGACGAGGTCATGTCCACTAAATCACGCCCTTGCGGCGCGTGAGCGAAACCGGTGGACGGTGCGGCGGCCAGCAGCACGAATGGGATGCCGCCAGCGGTTAGCAGTCCCTTCTGCGACGCTCGATGACCTGCGGATTGCCTGTCGGAAGCGCACGCGACGGCCGCCAGCGAGTATTGAGGGTGCGGTGTCGATTGTTTCGTCGTCAGACAGTTCTTCTGCAATCGGTAGCAGTGCCTCCATAGCCGCTGATGTAGTATGGTTCTTTTGCACTTCTCTTGCTGTGTTAGTGAACATTTGCCACCCGGGAGTCCTGAAACACACCTATCTTCCAGCCCGCGCGGACGGTCGGGCGTGTTCCATGGAACATGGCGGCGTTCTCGCCGTGGATCGTAATGGAGGGTGGCACCGCGATGGCGTCCAGGTTGCGTCCCGTGGCGATGGGGCTGCCGGCCCAAAACAAGCGGCGAACTACGTGGAGCTCCGCTGTGGCGGCGCGACGGTCGTCGGGCGATGTTCTGCGGCCGACAAGGACCACGCCCCAGTGGGACGCGACGACGACGGCCTCGAGCGGCAGGAGCGTGACGGTGTGGACCCAGTTCACGACGAGCGTGGCGGCGTCGCGGCACCAAAACGCGCACTTAGTAGCGGCAACGCAGACGCTAAGCGCGATACGGGCCAGCGCAGCGCCGGCGTAGTGCGACGCCTCTCGCACGACCAGGTCAGGGAACAAGTCCTCCTGAAGCTCGCGGAGCGCGTCCATGGCACCAGTCAGCAGGTTAACATGCATTCGTAAGGGTCATTAGCCTATTAGTCCGGGGATGGGACGTCACGTGGCGATAGCGGTGGCAGTCACGTGGCGATAGGGGGATGGCGGGGTGGCGGGACGGGCCAGTCACGTGCACAAGGCGCGGGACGCCACGTGGCGAGGTGACCACGTGACTCACCACAGCCTCTCTCGAAAGTCGAGATGCTGGTTGCGCGCAAAGAACGCATCGATCTTGGGCTGGCAGAAGGGAGCGACGCCGGCGTAGACGAGGAGACCCGACGTCACGAGCACAAACGTGTAGATGATGAGCTCCTCCTTCGTCGACTCGCGCTGGAAGCAGCTGGCCGACACGTCGCCTTCGCTGACACCCTGGCATATCTCGAGGTCCTGGTCTAGACAGAACTTGCGTGTGCAGTTCTGGCAGCTCAATTGCTGGTCCAGATTCATCTGTATGAGCGTGTGGTTGCCGGCGCAGTCGCACCGGCAAAACGAGTCGTAGCGGTCGTAGGCTGCTGCCGCTCCGACGGCCAGCAGCACAGACAGGAGGTACCGTAGTTGCATCGTCGATTGCCTTCTACCCCAGATTTTGTGTATTTATACCGCGATGAGCGCCAGACTCTGTCATGCAGGCAGACTGCTACTTTTGACAAGGACCGGTTATGCGGCGTGCAGGCCATTGCCGGGAACCCGAGAATTGTTGCTGTTGAATTAAGACCGCCCGCTTCGGGACGACGCCTGCTGGACGCAGCCATCGGGCCGCGGCAGCGGCCGGCCCTCTGGCTGAGACATGGGTCTTTACAGTGCGGGGAAAGATCGCGGAGCACGCCGATTCGAGGTCACCTGGCTCTGGCCGCGAGCCGCGCGCCGCACGCATTGTGCGGGTCGGTCGCTCGCGCCGCACAGCCCGTGGGGCGCATGCGCCGTTGAGCGCCGCACCACCCATGCGGCGCGCGTGTCCAGCCGCACGGCCCTGCAGCCCAAGCCCTACCGACTCGCCACACGACACACACACCACAACACTATGACCGCGGTGGCACAGGACAGCGGCATCGCGCCGTTCTTCTCCAACCGCATCGAGGAGACCGAGCTGCGCATCAGCGACAAGACGCAGAACCTGCGACGGCTGGAGGCGCAGCGCAACGCCCTCAACGCGAAAGTCCGCCTCCTCAAGGAGGAGCTCCAACTGCTCCAGGAACCCGGCAGCTATGTCGGCGAGGTCGTCAAGGTGATGGGCAAGCGCAAGGTTCTGGTGAAGGTCCATCCGGAGGGCAAGTATGTCGTCGACATTGCGGCAGACATCGACATCAAGAAGGTGACCCCCAGTCTCCGCGTCTGCCTCCGGTCCGACTCGTACCAGCTCCACCAAATCCTACCCAACAAGGTCGACCCTCTTGTGTCGCTCATGATGGTTGAGAAGGTGCCCGATTCGACTTACGACATGGTTGGCGGTCTCGACAAGCAAATAAAGGAGATCAAAGAAGTGATCGAGCTTCCCGTCAAGCACCCTGAGCTGTTTGAGTCTCTGGGAATCGCGCAACCCAAGGGCGTGATTTTGTACGGCCCTCCAGGCACCGGCAAGACCCTCCTAGCCCGTGCTGTCGCTCACCACACCGAGTGTAAGTTCATTCGCGTTTCGGGCTCAGAACTCGTGCAAAAGTACATCGGCGAGGGCTCGCGCATGGTCCGTGAGCTGTTTGTCATGGCACGCGAGCACGCACCAAGCATCATTTTCATGGACGAGATCGACTCCATCGGCTCGTCGCGTGTCGAGGGCTCTTCTGGCGGCGATTCTGAAGTCCAGCGCACAATGCTGGAGCTGCTCAACCAGCTGGATGGCTTTGAGTCGAGCAAGAACATTAAGATCATCATGGCGACAAACCGCCTCGACATACTCGACCCCGCTCTCCTACGGCCGGGACGCATCGACCGCAAGATCGAGTTCCCACCACCTACGATCGAGGCGCGCACCGACATTCTGCGCATCCACTCGAGGTCCATGAACCTCACGCGAGGCATCAACCTCCGCAAGATTGCCGAGAAGATGAACGGCTGTTCCGGTGCCGAGGTCAAGGGCGTTTGCACCGAAGCTGGCATGTACGCGCTTCGGGAACGCCGCATCCACGTCACCCAGGAAGACTTTGAACTGGCAGTTGCCAAAGTCATGTCACGCACTGACGATGGCCAAGTCTCGCTGGCAAAGCTCTTCAAGTAATGTATATTCAATAAAAAACATCCCCAGAACCGATCTATGCATTCTAATTTGGTCGTGTCTCGTCACGTCTCGGAGCGTTCACCTGCAACCACTGCCACGCCTTGTCTTCAGTCTTGGCCTCGTCAATCGCCACGGCGCACCATTCACGGGCATACACGCCCTCGCTTGCGGCGAACTCAACAAACATCTTGCGTTTCGTGGTCATCTCGTCAACACAGAAGTTCATCGTGCCATCTTTCAACAACTGGGCGACAATTGGCATTATTTCGCCCATGGGCCGCTTGCCTGTGTTGGTAGCACACAATGAGCATTGGCAGCTCGGGCGCCCACAGCCACGAGACAGTTGGATCACATAGCGTCGTTCGATCCGAGAACGCAACTTTGCTCCCGTGGGGTCGTGGGCACTATTGTACAGAGGTCCGTAGCAAGTAGCACACAATCCCAGAGGATTGTCGCTCGATGCAATTCGAACACAGCTCTGGTTGCTACAGAGCCTTGGCAAAGGTTTGGCTTGCCTGTCCTTGTCGTGGTATGCCATATGATGTGGTAGGTCCCGCTGCCGGATCGGCGCATGGCAAAACGGGCAGTCTGTTGTTTTGTTGCCACAGTCGCTCTCGTGGCCAGTTAGGCCCTGGAGCACATCTGCTGGCGACGCGGTGCCCTGTGGCACAATGAGGTGGCAGAAGCGGCATGTCGAAAGCTTGAGTGGGCAAGTTGTAGCTCGATGCTGAGCTGCGGCCACAAGACTTGGAAACTCATGACCGCATTCGCATGTTGCTGGCTTGTGAAGCGCCGCGTCGTGGCTTGTTTGGGTGAACTTGGAATCGCCCCACACGGCAAGGCCATCTGCTGCGCATGCGCCACAATGCCAATGGGTCTCCGGCACGCCTTGACTGCGTGGAAACACCTTGCCGCAACCGCTCGGGCAGGGCAGGTTGTTCCGCTGACAAAATGTCTCGTGAAGCATAAAGCTGCGCTCTGGCACTACTGCGCCACAGTTAGCACATCGTTTGCCTGTATCGCTTGTAGCAGTGTCCTCTGTGTGCGGTGTCGCGACTGAAACGACCACGGGCTTATCGCATGAGACCACTATGTGCAGTTCCTCACCGAGGTAGGGGCTGTCTGCGGGGATGATGAGCGGCCCCGTGAGTGTACTCCACAGAAATTGTGAACGACTCGTGTACTCGTCCGTGCCAGCCACGACCACACCCCCCTCTGCCGAAATAGATAGCGGCTGATCTCGCTGCCAACCCTCAACCTTCATCCGCAGACCATCCACTGCTGGCACCTCGACACTTGTGTTGACGTCTATCGCAGTTGGAAGCACGGCGTCGCCGGCCGCGCCGCCAACGGCGACCCTCTCTACAACATCTAGATTGATGTCGGTGTCAACGATGCAGACAGCATCTGCCGGAGCAAGACCGTCAACACTGAATCTGAGCTCTTCGCCTGGGCGCGAGGGATCAGCTATGCTGAGGATTTGGCCTTTGGTGAGCGCGGTGTAGGCCCTGGCGAGCTGTGCCTCCAGCAGCGCCTTGTAGTTCGCGACGCTGTAGTCGCCTAATGGCTTGAGGGTCAGAGATGTGCCCTTTGGAAGGATGGCAAGCTGCGACTCCACTGGTTCGCCGCTCTCGAGGGCCAGCTCGCGCTGGACGGGCCCGGGGAGATCTATCCGGCCCTCGTCGGAGCTGAACTCGCGGACGCCGACGTGAGTGAACTGCCCGTTCCGGGGATTGGTCAATCGGAAGGTGAGCGGTGACGGCAGACCCGTCTCGCCCACCGTTCGCACCAGGGCATCGAGGACAGAGTCCGGCAGCACGACCTTGTCTGTGTGGGTGGTCTGCGGTGCCGGGGCCTGTGGAGGCGCAAACATCAGCCGCGACTGCCACCGGACGTGGCTCCAGTCCTGAACGTCTGTCATGTTGTCGGTGTCGTTGTTGGTGTCGTCTGTCAGTCGCCCGGGTGGCAACGAAGCCCCCATGGGAGATGGTTCTAGACGTATTTGTCAGCGCATGCGGGAGTGCTTATGTAACCAGCACGTCAGCGTGGTGGTTACGTAAGAGGACTGACGCGGCCGCGGCCGCCGCCGCTGCCAGCACTGGTCTGTTGGAGCTGTCACCAGGGCCCGGCCGGTGTGGTCAAGACGGGGGCAAATCCCCGACTTGCCACCCTGCCGTCACGTGACCGAGCGCCACATCACGTGAGCGCCTCGGCCGAGCCGATCGTTCTGGACCCATCGGGCCCCGCATCACGTGAGCACCGCATGTGGCTCCCCGAACGGGCCGGCGGGCCCTAGCCCTGAAATATCACACGCCTCGGGGCGAGCGATGCGCGGCGAGTGTCGATTTCACGTGGGCCGACAGCGCGGGCGGTTTCGTGGTGGCCGGGGGGTCCAGGGCGAAGCTGGACGGCCGGGGCCCACAGGCCACGGGCCGGGCGAACAAAGATAGCCTCGGCGGAAAGATCATCGGCCGCCGGCATCGCCGCTTTTTGCTCGGCGCCCCTCGCGGTCGCCATGCCGCTTAACCGTCCGTTGCACGGCATGCCAGTTTACCCGGCCGTCGGCGGACCTCGGCTGTACGAGCCCCGGACCAAGTACCGGTTTCCCCACACACCGGGGCAGTGGGTGGTATTAAAGGTGACGAAATCCGAACAACGGACACAAACCTGGACAGACACACAATGGGTGACCAGCTGCGATTCGACGGAAAGGTTGTGATTGTGACGGGCGCCGGCGGCGGCCTCGGCCGCCAGTACGCCCTGTTCTACGGCTCGCGTGGCGCGTCGGTGGTCGTCAACGACCTCGGCTCGGGCTTCAAGGGCGACGGTGCCTCGCACCGGGCCGCTGACGTCGTCGTCGACGAGATCAAGAAGGCCGGCGGCAAGGCCGTCGCCAACTACGACTCGGTCGAGAACGGCGACCGCATTGTCGAGGCCGCCGTCAAGGCGTTTGGCACCGTCCACATTGTGATCAACAATGCTGGCATTCTGCGCGACATCTCCTTCAAGAACATGAAGCAGGAGGACTGGGACCTCATCTACAAGGTGCACGTGCTGGGCGCCTACAAGGTCACCAAGGCTGCGTGGCCCCTCATGCGCAAGCAGAAGTTTGGTCGTGTCATCATGACCTCGTCCGCTGCTGGCCTCTACGGCAACTTTGGCCAGACCAACTACTCGGCTGCCAAGCTGGGTCTTGTCGGCTTCATGGAGACCCTTGCCAAGGAGGGCTCCAAGTACAACATCACTGCGAACGCCATTGCACCCATCGCAGCATCCCGCATGACCGAGACCATCCTGCCCGAGGATGTGCTCAAGCAGCTCAAGCCCGAGTACGTCGTCCCCCTGGTCGCATATCTGACCCACGAGGACACCTCCGAGTCGTACGGCATCTACGAGGTCGGTGCTGGATGGACCGGCAAGATCAGATGGGAGCGTGGCGACGGCGCGCTCTTCAAGGCCGACGACTCGTTCACACCCTCGGCTGTGCTGCGCCGCTGGGAGGAGGTCGAGCAGTTCAAGAGCCCGTCCTACCCCAACGGCACTTCGGACTTCATCACTCTCATCGAGGAGTCGCTCAAGCTGGGCCCTAACCAGCAGGGTGAGCCTGTTTCGCTCAAGGACCAGGTCGTGATTGTGACCGGCGCCGGCGCCGGCATCGGTCGCGCCTATGCTCACCTGCTCGGCAAGCTCGGCGCCAAGGTCGTTGTCAACGACTTTGCTAACCCCCAGAAGGTTGTTGATGAGATCAAGGCCGCTGGCGGTGAGGCCGTGGCTGACAAGAACAACGCTGTCAATGGCGCCGCTGTTGTCAAGACCGCAATTGACAATTACGGCACCGTCCATGCTGTCATCAACAACGCAGGCATTCTCCGTGACAAGTCCTTTGCCAACGTCTCTGACGAGCACTGGCAGCAGGTGATTGATGTCCACCTCAACGGCACCTACGCCGTGACAAAGGCTGCGTGGCCCTACTTCCTCAAGCAGAAGTACGGTCGTGTGATCAACACCTCGTCCACATCTGGCATTTACGGTAACTTCGGTCAGGCCAACTACGCTACCGCGAAGGCCGCCATTCTGGGCTTCTCTCGTGCCCTCGCTCGTGAGGGTGAGAAGTACAACATCCTGGTCAACACCATTGCCCCGAACGCTGGTACAGGCATGACCAAGAGCGTGTTCACTGAGGAGATGCTGGAGCTGTTCAAGCCTGAGTACATTGCACCTCTGACGGTCCTCCTGGCTTCCGACAAGTGCCCCGTCACTGGCAACCTTTACGAGGTCGGCTCTGGCTGGATCGGCCGCACCCGCTGGCAACGAAGCTACGGTAAGGCAATTGCCCCCTCCAAGCTCACCCCGGAGGCAATCCGCGACAACTGGGACGAGATCACCAACTTTGACAACGGCAAGGCCACCAACCCCGAGTCCCCTCAGGAGTCGAACGCGCTCATCTTTGAGGCTGTCTCTGCGGCGCAGGAGGAGGGTGGTGACGACGCCAGCGCCAACACTGGTGCCACCGAGTACGGTGAGGTCGTGCCTTACAGCTTCGAGGAGCGCGACATCATCCTCTATAACCTCGGCATTGGCGCGCGGGCGGATGAGCTGCAGTACGTCTTTGAGGGCGATGAGAACTTCGGCCCTGTGCCATCATTCGGTGTGATTCCCTACATGTTCGCTGGTGGCACTATCGACTACAACAGCCTTGTGCCGAACTTCAACCCCATGAAGCTGCTGCACGGCGAGCAATACCTTGAGATCCGCAAGTGGCCCATTCCCACGAGCGGCGAGTTCGAGAACAAGGCCAAGGTGCTCGAGGTGGTGGACAAGGGCAAGGCTGCCATCGTTGTGTCGGCTACCCTGACCACTGACAAGGCCACTGGCGAAGAGATCTTCTACAACGAGTCGTCGATCTTCATCCGCGGCTCGGGTGGTTTTGGCGGTCTTCAGAAGGGCTCCGACAGAGGTGCTGCCACTGCTGCAAACAAGCCGCCCAGCCGCAAGCCCGATCTCGAAATCGAGTGCAAGACTACCGAGGATCAGGCTGCCCTGTACCGCTTGTCTGGCGACTACAACCCTCTCCACATTGACCCTTCATTCGCTGCCGTGGGTAACTTCCCCAAGCCCATCCTGCACGGTCTGTGCTCCTTCGGCATCTCGGCCAAGGCGCTCTATGAAAAGTTTGGCCGCTTCAAGAACATCAAGGTCCGTTTTGCTGGTCACGTCTTCCCCGGCGAGACACTCAAGGTCGAGGCCTGGAAGGAGGGCTCCAAGGTCATCTTCCAGACCAAGGTTGTCGAGCGTGGCACCACCGCCATCGCTGCTGCTGCTGCCGAGCTCGCCAGCGACAAGGCAAAGCTCTAGTTTGTTATTGATTCCGTATTGCCGTCACGTGTCAATCTATTGTCTATATGCATTTGTGTTCTATGCCATTGTACCGCCTTCTGGCAGCTGGAGCGTGTTGTCAACGTCCAGTTTTCCTACCAGTCCTGTGAGGAAGGAAAGGAGCTCCTGAGACGAGACAGAGCCGAGAGCGCGAAAAGCGTCAAGACGTCGGTAGTTTGGCAAATCCTCAGGAGAAACCTCAGCGAATGAGCCGTTTGCATAGCGGCCCCATACTTCTGTCGGCCATGGCTCATCGCCGTACATGAAGCGTACCCAGCGATCTTGAACGTCGTCCGCTAGACGCTCTGCTGTCTCCGAGCGAAGGTCAATTGCGCGGAATAGGTAGATGCTATCGACTCCGTGGTGCGCTCGCCGGTGTGGTCGAAAAGGATTGGGGTGATCAAAGAGCTGGTGCCACACTGGCCGCTGGGCGGCCTTGAGCTGTGTCACGAGTCTGTAATTCGGGAAAGCGAAAAGCGCGTCGCAGAAGAGTAGTTCTAGCTTGTCGAAGAACGGGTGCTGCCTAAGGTCTCTGTCCTGGATGAATAGGGTGTGCGCCTTTTCGCCGCCCGCGACCTGATACGCCGCCTCGGTGATCTCTGGAAGTTCATAAGCCTTGATGACAGCCCTGCCTAGGTCTGATTGTGTCAAGTAGTCCCACATATGACGAAGAGAGCGCGAGCGCACAGCACCCTTGAAGAGCTCGCCTTCGTTCTCATCATCACAAAAGATCGCACCCTTGAGTGCGGTTGGAACTACCCGCTCGCGCCAATCTTGGCCCAGAAAGAAGCCGTCGTCGACCGGGCCAATCTGCGAAAGCTCTAGCTTGTCCACGAGCGCTGTCACTGCCTCTGTCGAGGCCTCCTTGATGCCCTCCTCAGTGGCAACGCCGAGCGCATGCATGGCGCGCTCGGTGAGCTGGCGGTGCTCGTGGACTGGACGCGGCACGAGGGTCGCCACCACGCCGCTCTGGCACGCCAGTCGCTGGACCAGCTCGGGGCCGCCCTCAGCGACAGTCTGGTAGTGCGCGCCGACGCTGCCTGCCGAGACGCCACCGAGCGTGATCCGGGACGGATCGCCGCCAAACCCGGCGATGTGGCGAGACACCCACTCCAGACCACAGCGCTGGTCGCGAAGGCCCCAGTTGCCTTCGCCCTTGTACGTCATCCACCCGAAAATGCCCAGCCGATACTGGAGCGAGACGACCAGTATCGGGCGGCCCTGGGCAGCGGCGTGCGCGACGAGCGGCACGGCGTTGTTCGTCTGCTCGTAGGCCGACCCGTAGAGGTTCGCGCCGCCGTGGATCCACACCAGCACGGGCAGGCCTGCGTCAGGGCCGAGCCGGGCTGGCCGTGTGACGACGCAGTTGAGGCAGTCGAGCTCCGACTGCGGGTTCTGGCGCAGAACGACGACGTCGTCGGGGAAGCCGTAGTAGTTGGGCTCGCCGTCCGTCTGCGGACACACCGGTCCGGGCCCCGTGGCGTCCCACTCGCAGCCGCCGTAGTCGTGGCGCGGGACGGGCCGCTCGAAGCGGCCGGGGATCGCGCCGAACCTGACGTTGGAGTACTGCTCGACCGCTCCGTCGCGCAGCAGGCGGCCACGGAACCGCGCCCGCAGGCTCGGCACCTCCGCGAAGCAGCTGG
>JANJPH010000282.1:0-13635 GCA_030407195.1 [Candida] tunisiensis
AGCCGCAACGGCTGCCAAGTCTGCAAGTCCATGAGAATCAAGTGCGACGAAGCCAAACCTACCTGTGGCTACTGCCGGAGTCGGAACAAGGCCTGGCCGCGGCGCGCGCCCACGCCATTGGCAAGCCCGCCATGACCCTGCCAATGCCCGTCCCCGGCGGCCTCGGCATCCTGCGCGGCACCTCTCCAAGCCTGCTGTCGCCACAGGCCGCCGCGGCCGCAGCAGCCGGCCAGCCCTCGTCCTCCGTCACGTCCTACTTCACCGCCAGGGTCACGCCCTGCTCGGCCCAGCAGCCGTGTACGCAGCAGAGCTTCTCGGGCCAGTTCACAGACTACACCAAGCGTGTCAGCAGCACGGCACACGCGCCCGACGTCTCGCGCGCCACCTCGTCCAGCAGCCTCTCGCGCTCGTCGAGCGGCCGCGCACGCGACCAGCCTCCAGACGCTGCCGACGGCGACGGCGAGCCGCGGCCCCCCGCGGTCCTGGACGTTGCCGCCGAGAGGCTCTCCGTCCCCTACAGCACCGGCGACAGCCGAACCAGCAGCCACCAGAGCGTGCCGCAGGAAACCGAAAACCCGCTCGACTGCGTGCCGGGTTACGAGCCGTTTGAGCATGTCTATCCGTTCGAGCCGTGCAGCGCCTCTTTCTTCCGCAGCCGCGAGACTGCTACGGGCCGGCCCATACTGGTCAAGTCGTTTCAGCAGGGCACGCTCGCCGACATCGCAAAGATATATTCAGAGTGGAGTATGCTGCGGCAGCCGGGTGGCGTCGGCTCGCTCAAGGGCGTGCTCGTGCCCACCCTGTGCCGCGAAATCTGTCCCCAGATGAACCGCGCTATGGCAGTGTACGACGACTCCAAACGTCTCGTCACGCTGTACGAGCACTTTGTGATGCCGCGGTACTATGCCGACGACACTAGGGCGCGTCCCGATGCCCAGAGCACAGACGGACCCCGGCACGGTTCGCAGGGCTCCGGTTCGAGCGCTTTGATACCTGGCTCAAGCGACACCGAGGGTGCCGCTGCTGTCGATGCTTCCACGTTGGCAGTGCTGGGCCCGCTAGGACAGGCCTCCACGATGGTGAGGGAGTGCTCCAAGGAGGACATGCTCCTCGTGCTGCGCACCATCGTGTCGGTCCTCGGCACACTGCACCGGGTGCACTCAGAGTTCAACTACACCCACAACGGGCTCACCTCGTGCAACATCTTCATGGATGCAGACGGCGAGACCTATATATCGGGATGGGACTACGCCTTCCCTCTCCGAGTAGAGGACGCTTCAAAGGGCTACCGCAAGTCACACCTCCAGCAGATATCACACTCTCTGCGGTACGTTGCGCCCGAGTCCACCGGCATGATGAACCGTCTCACAGACTTTCGTGCTGACTACTACGCACTCGGCTGTATCCTGTACGAGCTGCTGCTTGGTGTGCCACCGTTTCGCTCGCAGGATCCCATGGAGCTGGTACACATGCACTTGCTGAAGGCGCCCGTTGCTCCTTCGCTGGTTGCACCATGGATTCCAGATGCCCTGTCTAAGATCATTATGAAGCTGCTGGAGAAGAATGCAGACGACCGCTATCAGAACTCGCGGGTCATCATCGCTGACCTGCAAACTGTGCTCCAGCAACTCGAAAGATCCGAGGATGAGCTGGTCACAACAACTGCTCCAAAGGTGGTTGCGCCCAATGCTGGCCATTACCATCTGTCGGGCATGGCTGGGGCCTCGGGCCTTCCTCCTGGTGTCCCGGCAACAGGACTGCGAAGCCCCTCCTTTGGGTCAGCGGGAAACGCCTTCCGGCGGCAGCTCCGGACCGATTTCGTTCCCGCAGCCCATGGCAATGTTTCGCCAAAGTTTGGCATTTCGCAGCTGATATACGGCCGCGAACCAGAGCTTCAAACGCTACTGACAACTCAAGACACGGCCGAGAAAGGATCCGTGTTCCAGCTGGTGTTCTGCACCGGCCAGCCGGGAACGGGCAAGACCCGCTTGGTGACGGAGCTAGAGCGTCACGTAATCGCGCGACACGGGTTCTTTTCTGGCTCAAAGTTCGACCAGTATCAGCGTGGGCCTCCATTCTACACCTTTGTCACTGTGATCAGGGATCTAGTGCATCAGATTCTCTCCGCTTCCGCTGAAGCAATAGCCCAGTGGAGAGACCTTATCATGGCGAAGCTTGGTCAAGACGTTGGTGTGCTCTTTAGGGCCATTCCCGAGCTCAAGCTCTTGCTGGGCAAGAAATATCTCGACTTGGTCCCTGAAACACCACAACTGGGTCCCGTTAAGCGCGAACTTCGGTTCAAGTATGTTGTCAAGTTCTTGTTCTGTCTCTTTGGAACCCAGGGCCTGACAGTGTTCCTAGACGACATGCAATGGTGCCCACCCCAGGAGCTTGCACTTTTCAAGGAGCTATACACTTTTGCTGAAGAGTCGTACAAGGGCGACTTCTCTATCACTATCGTTCTAGCCTCTACTGACCCCACGCCACCGTCCAAGAACCGGACGGACAGCTCTGGCTCAGCTGTGTCGGTCGATTCCTTGGGCTCTGCACTTAGTGCGGGCTCCGATGGTGAGGGGCCCCTGGCCCCAGGTCACGCTGTGCAGACGACTGAGTCGTTGGCTGTTGAACAGATGTTCACGGAGGAGCTACCAGTGCTGAAGTTAGAGCTGTCGAACTTGACAAAGGACGCGGTGCAGGACATCGTTGCCGAAGCTCTCGGCCATTTTGGCTCCAGCGGGCAACCAGGGCCCACCACTGTGAGCCGTCCGCGTCGAGCACTCGCACGGCGTGGCAGTCGGACTGTTGTTGAGGCTGCGCCGCGCTCCGCGATCAGAATGTCGAGGTCTACTGTCCTAAAGGCTGCAAGTCCAGAGGCTTCAGGGTCTGGACTGGACAGTCTGCACATGGCTCGCGCAAACTCGGCGCATAGCGGGCAGTCGCACTCGTCGCATTCCAGCATGGACGCCAACGAAGACGATGCTGGAGAACTTCCACGAAGGGCTGTGTCGCCAGCCCGCACCGTTGATCCGGTAGTGGAGTCCCTCACAGACATCGTGTATGAAACCACGCTGGGCAACCCCATGTTCGTACGAATTCTTTTAAGCTGGCTGCACTTTGAAGGCTACATCTACTTTGACGACAACCGGCTCGGCCCACTCGGATCATTGGGTGGACGATGGCGCGTGGACTTTGAACGACTCACCGGGGCCAGACTTCCAGCGTCGGTAGGCGACGTTGTGGTTGGCTTGCTCCGAAAACTTCCGCCAAAGACCCTGACTATCCTCCAGTATGCTGCGTGTATCTGCCGCAACAGCTTCTCACTCCATGATCTAGCAGTTGGCGCGGGAATGGGCCTTGCAGAGGCGGCTGAGGCCTTATATCCGGCAATGGAACTGGAGCTTGTTCTACCGATCACCCTGCTCTACAAGTTCCCATATGGAGGTGTGGATGATCAAGGCTCGAATGGCGCAAATTCAGATTTGAAGTCCGACGGCCCCACAGCCGACGAAGATCCTGAGGAGGACCAGCGACTGCCAACGCGACTTGCGCGCAAGAATGAGTATCGCTTTGCACATGACTTGGTGCAGAACGCTGTATATTCGCTCCTGGGCGACGAAGACTCGGCGGTGCACAAGCGCATTGGCATGCGCCTCCTAGGGCCGGATCCGTCGCGGCCTAGGTCTGTCCCGAAGCTTGTGGAGATAGCGAATCAGCTGCGGAACGCAGTGTCGCTGGTGGACACGGAGCGGGATCGTGAGGTGTACGTCAATGTCAACATGAGGGCAGGAGCGGTAGTTTACGGTATGTCCGATTTTGACATGGCATTCGGATACTACGACACTGCACGGCAAGTTTTGCCAGCGGACCACTGGGAAGCATGGCCGGAAGTCTCTCGCGAAATCTACATGAACTTGATGGAACTGGAGACACTGCGCAAGAACTATCGCTCTTGTTTGAAGTTGATCCGAGAGACGGCAAAACACTGTGATAGCCCATTAGACAAGGCACAGTGTCTGAAGACCAAGGTGAAAGTACTTCACTCGTTGAACGAAAGTGCAAAGGCCATTACAGCTGGCTTGACAGCGCTGCGATATCTTGGTTTCGACCTGGAAGAAAGTGAGGAGTGGAATAAGCGGAACCATCAACAGCTCAAGGGGAGGGTGCCGTTCACAGTGTCTGAAATTCGAGCCCTCTCACAGCTGAGGCCCACAAGAGACCCGAAGATACTGCTCGCCCATGAGATCATCTCGACGATCACCATTCCACTCGTGCTTGCATTCCGGCCACATTTGCTACGGTCGGTGACGTACACGGCGCTGATGGCAATGTTGGACCACGGACCTTCCTCTGTCTGCGCACAGTCGCTGATGGCGCTGGCGACGATACTGCAAAAGGATGGAGGAAGTGTGAATTTGCTCCGTGCATACGAATATTCGAAGCTCGCTATCGTCATCTTGGAGTGCGACCACGTCGTGGGGCTAGATTTTGGCATCAACATCTACGAGTACTATGCCTTTACGCTTGCCATCTTTTTCGAGCCATTATCTGAAGTTGTGCGATACTACAACATTGTGTTGTCAACGAGCCAAGCATTCATTGACCATGAGGGTCACGTCAGTCTGTCAACGGCCTTGAAACCAATGTGCAAGTTTCTGTCTGGTGACCCTCTACGGTCGATTTTTGACCTTATGACGTCGTTGAAGACAAGTGATACGGCCCCTGGCTCCAACCGCGGCGTGTGGGTGCAGCTCCACAAGCAGGTTCTTGCCAACTTTCTTGGCGAGGGCAACCCAGACCCATGCAACCTCGAGGGTGCGTATATGGGCGACCGACCGAGGATTCGACGCATTGTTGAGACCGGCTCGCTGGAACTGCGCTATGCTGTGTGGGTTGTTAAGCTCATCGCGACTGTCATCCACAAGAACAAGTATGTGGCAGCTGACATTATTTGCCATGAGTTGCCCGAACTGATCGCCCGGATGCCCATGTCCACGTACCATGTTATGGTGACATTTTACGGTGCCCTGGCTCTCATTGACACCAGGGCCACCAGCACCAAGACAGGAACGCGAATGTTCGGTAACTACAACACGACATTCACCGCAAACTACAACATGACCTACGCAGAACCAACCTCTGCCAGTCCGCCTGGAGACGATGGAGAGCCTCTCAGCGAGGCACAGCACCAAATGCTGCTGGGCTTTGCGCAAGATCTAGAGGACTGGTCAGGCACCTGTCCATCTCTGTTTTTGCACAAGTATCTACTTGTGCGAGCAGAGCTCAACAAGGATACTGACAACAGCATTGTGACGTTGGACACGTACGAAGAGGCCATAAAACTGGCGCTCGACTACGGCTTTATCCATGATGCCGCCTTAATCAATGAGCGGTGCGCCGACTACCTCCAGACCCATTCCAAGACGCGGAGTCTCAAGTACCTAAAGGAAGCGTGCCGACTTTACGGAGTGTGGGGTGCGACACGAAAGGTTACTCAACTTACGACTCGACATCCCGAACTGGAGCAGGTTGGCTACGAACTCGCATCGACACGGCTGAGCGCCGTTGGAGTCGAGGGACCTGTCACTGGGGCCGTGGCGCGCCCTGCTCATTCCTCGTCGCCACTCCGCTTTATCATTAGCAGCATGTTCCGGGACGGAGAGGAAAGCCAAAAGGCAGCGCCGCCGGGCGTAGTGCGCGCAACTAGAGCCGACTACTTCACGCGTGGCACGCCGCTTGGGGCGAGCAGCGGAAGCAGCAGCGGTGTGCAACGCACGCAGGACGACGAGCTCAAGACGGCGTTGCAGGCGTGTCTCGATATCTCAGAGGCGATAGAGACAGAAACAATAGTCTCAAAGCTGGTGGCGTCTGTGTTGACAATCGGCGGAGCAGACTACTGCGTGTATGTCTCGCTTGATGAGGATGACGACGAGCTCTTTGTTGACTCGGTGGGCGGCCTCAACGGAGTGACGATGCTCGCCCATGAACCAATCGGCTCGCGCGTGGAGCTGGTACCTTTGAGTTTGCTGAGCCACGTTGTGTCTAGCGGTAATCCGGTGGTGCGTGGAACCGATCCGGCGAGATTCAGCATTGTCTACGGACGGGACAGATACTATAGTGGTCGGCAACATGCGCCAGAGTCAGTACTCTGTCTTCCCATCCAAAACCAGCTGAAGATCGCCGGCGCTCTGTACCTAGAGCATCAGTCGCAGGCCAAGGTCTTTTCACCCCAGCGGATTGAGCTAATCGCGTTGCTCGGCACTCAGGCGGCTGTCTCCATTGAGAAAGCTCGGCTGTATCACCAGATGGACGTGGCCAAGAAGACAGCGGAGGAGGCCACAGCTGAGAAAGCCAGCTTCCTGGCGAACATGTCGCACGAGATCCGAACGCCTTTCAACGCATTGCTGTCGTGCTCCATCTTCCTGCTCGACACTGCGCTCGACGAGACGCAGCGCGACTACGTGGAGACGATTAGGTCGTCCGCGCGGCTGACACTCGAGATCATTGACGCCATTCTCGCATTCTCACGCATCGAGCACGGCTCGATGGTGCTGGAGTCGGCGCCTTTCTCGGTGCGCGACATCGTGGAGTCGTCGTTGCAGCTCGTCGCCGAACCCGCAGGTGGTAAGGACCTCGAACTGGTGCACATCAACCGGTGCGGTGAAACCGACATCTTGTACGGTGACGTGACTCGATTCCGCCAGATCATTATCAATCTTGTCGGCAATGCTGTCAAATTCACGCAACGGGGCCACATTGCTGTGACGACCCAGGCTGAGAAGGTGTCGTCCGACAATCGGTATGAGTTCACCATCAGCGTGGCGGACACAGGCATCGGCATCCCGCGCGACTCGCACGCCAAAGTGTTCAGGGCGTTTTCGCAGGTCGACGGGTCGTCGCGGCGTGAGTACGGCGGCAGCGGCCTCGGGCTGGCCATCTCCAAGAAGCTGGTGGAGCTCATGGGTGGCAATCTGCTGTTCAAGTCGGAGGAGGGCAAGGGAACCAACTTTTGGTTCTCCCTGGTGGCTCGTGTCGAGGACAGCCCGCCCGACGCCGACGTGGGATCGTTTCGCGGGTCCCGGTGCCTTGTGATTGACGGGCACCGCCTCGTGCGAGAGAACCTCAAGACAGAGCTCGAGCGGCTTGGGTTCAGCGTGACGACGGCCGAGACGGTCGACGAGGCGTTGGCCACGCTGCGACAGAGCGGCGAGCGGTTTTCGTTGGTGTTTGTGGACTCGAAGGCCATGGGCGGCGGCGGCGGACCGCCAGCCGAGGAGACTGACGAGGCGGGCCATATGACGGCCGTGAGCACGGCGGGAGCGCTCGCAAGGAGCAGCAGCTCGTACAACCCGTTGGCGAACGTGGACTACGGGCTGAGTCGCGCGCTCAAGGCGGCAGCTGGCGGCGCGGACGTGATATTTGTGCCCAAGTTTGGCAAGAACGCGCACGTTGACGGGATTGAGGAGAAGGGGATCTCGGCGGTTGTGATGAAGCCGATCCAGCGACAGAGGCTGGCCGACATCATCAAGAAGGTGATGCGGCGGGGCGGCGGGGGGTCTCTCAACGGCGGCGGCAAGCGTGCGCGGGAGACTGGGTCGCCGAGGCGGGGTGGCGGCGAGGCGCCGAACGGGCTGAACCGCGAGGCGCTGGCGACGCTGGCGACGCGACACCCGCTGAAGATCCTGCTGGCCGAGGACAACATGATCAACACGCAGGTGGCGCTGCAGCACCTGAAGCGCATGGGGTACCGGGCGGACCACGCCAAGGACGGGGTGGAGGTGCTCCAGCAGTGCGCCCGGCTCGTGGAGAGCGGGGAGCCGCTGTACGACTGCGTGCTGATGGACATTCAGATGCCGCGCAAGGACGGGATAGCGACGGCGCGGGAGCTGCAGGCGCTGTACGGGGACGAGTGTCCGGCCATCATTGCGCTGACGGCGAACGCCACCGGGGACGACCGGGATCGGTGTCTCGGGGCGGGCATGAGCAACTACCTTGCGAAGCCGATCCTGCCGACGGACCTGGCGTCGGTTTTGTTGACGGTGGACGGGCGGTAGGCGGTTGTGACGGCGTGGTGTCCTGGATGCGTACGGTGTGACGGTGTCCTGGATGCGTCCTACGGTGTGGCGGTGTCCTGGATGCGTCCTACGGTGGACGGTGTCCTGGATGCAGTCCTACGGTGTGACGGTGTCCTGGATGCCGTCCTGGCCGCGTCTGGATGGTGTGGACGGCGTGGACGGTGGTCGGTGAACGACAGTGGCTGACGGCCGGTGTCGGTGGACGGCAGCGGCCGGTGGACGGCGGAAGCAGCGGCCAGTGGACGCAGCGGCCGGATCTGCCGATTTACGGCCGCTTCGGGCGGGCTGTCCGGTTGTGGCCACGGCGTCGCCGGCAGATCTGGCCACGACGGCGGCCGGATCCGCCGATTCTGGCCCGTTTCGGACGGCGGTCCGTTTGTAGCCCGCCGCCGGAGATCTGGGCGCCAGGTGACCGCGGCCGCCAGGAGTGAGCGCGACCGCGCGTTGTATTATGACCGCCCGTGGCCGCCGATTACGACCGCCCGGCGCCTTGTGACCACGACCACCACGACCGGTATTTATTACAGCCGGCCGAGCCGGCACGGCGGCCGGACGGCCACATAGACTAGCATTGTACAATACAGACGTGTCGTTGCCGGGCGGCGGGGGCGGCCGCCGCTGCCACGGCGCCGACCCTTCTTGAGCGCGCCCGCGGCTGGGGCTCCAACGCGTACGGCTACATGATGAACCCCGCCAGCAAGGTGGCGTGGTCGTCGCTCCTGCCCCAGCTACGCACTTTTGCCAAGCTCTCGTTTGTGCTCAAGCCGCTCGATATGGTGGCCGACATCTTTCCGGGCTTGCAGGGCGGCGTCGTCGTGCTGGAGCTGATCCTGCTCATGTGGTTCCTCTACCAGGTGTCCATCCTGGTGGAGACCATTGCGATTGTCATCCGTACCTTCTGTCTGCCGGTCATGCTTATCACGAAGGTCATCACTGGGAGGTGACCCATTTGTTTCTGTGTTGATATAATGTGTAATGAAGCTATTTCAGAGGCCCTCGGGGTCGTGTGCTGCGTGAACGGTGGCGTCCGCCGTTGCGGTTCCGCTGGGCTCAGACTGCGATGGCGTCTCGGCCCTGGGCTCAGACTGCGATTGCGACTCGGCCCTGGGCTCAGACTGCGATTGCGACTCGGCTCCGCTTGGTTCGGACCGTGGTGTAGCGTCGACAGCATCCCCTGCTTCGCTTGGCGCTGCGGCAGAGCTGATGGAGGCTGTTGCCACCGAAGCAGCCTCGCTGCCAGCAGCGACAGCAGAGCTCGCGATGGCGGACGCCGACGACGCTGCCGCCGCCAGGGCGCTCGTTGCTGCAGCGCTGACGGACGACAGCGAGGCGGTGCCGCCGGCCGAGGACACAGCGGCGCTGAGATGCTTCTCCACAGCCGCCTCCCCGCCCTTTGGGAGCAGCCACCGCGTGAGCCCAAAGATCTTCATGAAGGTCCAGAGCACGATGGTGACTGGCAGCTTGAGCACCCTCCGCCACACTATCCAGGCGACAACCAGGCCCAGAAACCCCAAGCTCATGAGCATGTACCGGCGATCCCAGGTGTCTGCCTGTTCCAGATGCTTGACGAGCCGGCCTGAGCCGTTGACGAGGAGATCAAAGGCCGAGTACTTCTCCTCGAGCTCGCGTAGCTGTTTTGTGCTGTACTCGAGCTCTTCGATGCTGAGCACGCTCTTGGTGACCTCCTGCTGTGCCATTTGGTGCACGCGCTTGAGGGTCGCCGTCACGTCCTCCTGGCGGTGCAGGATCTTGTCCTCTGTCGACATCTTGTCAAACCGCTTGGCGTCCCGGGCGCTGCCGTTCCTGTTTGCGCCGCTGAGCAGCTCCTGGCGCTCGCGACGGTGAACCTGCTCCACGTTCTTCTTGGACTGGAGCTGCGCCCTGCGGAAGGCCTGCCGTGCGACACGAAGGTCCTCGGCCAGCCGGTCGACGGCGACCTCGTTGGCGCGCCGCTTTGGGCCCTGCCGCTCGTCGCGGACCTCGAGGGTGGCGGCCTCGAGCTGCGTGTCGGCATCCTTGAGTCGGGCCGCGATCGTCTCGGCCAGCTCCACGCGCGCCTCGGCGGAGTGTCCCGGGCCGGTACCGTGCCGTGAGAGCTGGCTGATCTCCCGTAGCGTCTCTCTGATGTGTCCCTCGAGCGCCTCCAGGTCCATGGTTGACGTTGGCATGGTAGCGATCGCAGCACCGCGCCTTTTGCGGCCGCCACCGACGCCATGGAGTACCACCTCGACAAGATCGCAGAGAGCGCCGAGAGCGTGGCCACGCTGCGCTTCGCGGGCCCCAGACGGTTCACCAACGCCCTCGTCGCGCGACCACCAATCCAGGCGCTGCTACGCGACACGGACGCCCACGAAGAGGCCCTCTTCACCCGCACGCGCCAGAACGCCCGCCACCGCGTCGCCGAGCACGTCAGTGCCGCCATAGCCGAGCCGGCCGGCCGCCTGTCGGTGGACGCGCTGTGCCGGGCGCTGGAGCTGCTCCTGGCACACTATCCAATCGACGGAATGGAGGACAAGATCGCTCGGTGCCGCGCCCGGTGGCAAGAGCTCGAGGCGAGCATCCAGACCCTCGACGCAGCAGTACAGGCCCAGCGCGGGCAGCTAGAGTCGCTCAACATAGAGCTGGAGCACAGGCCCGTCGGCCGCGACAAGACGCCACCCAACCTCGACTACGCCATATCGCAGGAGGAGGACGAGATCGCCGAGCTGGAGCGGCGCCTCCACGACAAGGAGGCAGAAGTGGCCGCCCTGGAACGGCGGTTACAGCACCAATAACGAAGAATTATTAAACGCTTACGAGTTGAGCCCGCCATGGAGTTGGCTGAGCTGGTCGAGAATGCTCTGGACCTGCTGTGTCTGTTGTTGTTGTTGTTGCTGTTGCTGCTGGTACTGGTACCCATACTGTCCACCAGGCGGCGCCTGCTGCGGACGCGGTTGCGGCGAGTACGGATGGCCTGGGGCCCCGAGCTGGGGAGGCGCGGACCCAGACTGGCTCTGGAGTGCGGCAACAACCGTCTGCAACGCCGCTGGATCAACGTTCTGGAGCTGGCTTAACAGCGCTGCCGCCTGGGGATTGCCCTGTAGAGCACCCAGGGCGTTCTGCTGGGGCGGAGGCCCTCGTTGCGGCATGCCGCCGTAGAGCTGACCACCGGGCATGCCCTGGGCCCCATAGCCCTGGGGCGGCCCGTATCCGGGCATTTGGGCGCCCTGCGGCCCCGTCGGTACTTGTGGCGCGCCGTACGACCCTCCAGGAGGACCGCCTTGAGCTTGTCCCTTGGCACGCACAAGCAGTTCCACCGCAATGGGCACATCTACGCCGAGATACTCGTCAAACCGGATCGACCCGCCCTGACCTCGCTCAAACACTTGCACAGTGACGTGCTGGGCTTGCTGGAGCCGTCTGTCGATCAGCACGACACCCCGAACGCCCTCGTACGCCATCTGGAGAATGGCCTTCTTCTCGCTGACCTTGGGGGGTAGATCCATGGCGTTGACCGCTATCCGCGCCTCGCTCATTTGCCGCTCCACATACATGACATACCCAGCATCCACGCCGCGGTTGTCCGTGACAAAGATCTGGCACTCGGGCACTTCATGGGGCTGTCGTCGCGGCAGGGGAAACTGCGAGTCGGGTGCTGGCCCTGGCTGGGGTCCAGGCGACGTCTGCGGCCGCGCGCCCCGGCCGCCGTGGTTTACAGCGCCTCGGTCATCGCGCCGCCGGTCGCGGCCGTCGCCGTAACGGTCCATGCCGTGACCCCGACCGCCAGACGTACCTGGAGAGTCATAGTCAAGACTCTCCGGGCGGTTTGGCGAGTCAAACCGCGCGTCGAGGTTGCCATAGCGCTCGTACCTGCCACGCTTCTTCCGAGGAGCACCGCTGGGCTCCTGAGGCGGCTGCTGTGGCACGGGCGTGGGGCCCGTGGGCTGGTCGGGAAACGCCCTGGCACGGGCTTCGTACCGCGCATCGAATGCTCCAGCGTTGCCTGGCACACGCACTCCCAGACCAGCGGTGTTGGCGCCCGTGGCACGCCGACGAGGCGATTGCGAGCGCTGGCGACGGCCACCCCTGTCCCGGTCCCTGCCGCCGAACCGGTCGCGTTCGCGCTCTCTGCCAGACCCGGCTGGCGGGTTGCGCTGCGGCTTGGAGACCTCCAGATCAATGTGGTTGCCACGCAGAGTGTAGCGGGACTCGCCCTCTATGGCCCGCTGGCAGGCCTCAGCTTCGTAGAACTGAATGAAGCCGTAGGCCTTCTTGATGGCAATCTGCGCGATCCGTCCGTACCGGTGAAAGATCCGGAACAGGAGACGGCGGTCGACTCGTTCAGATGGCAGGTTGCCAATGAACATGCGGGAACCGTCCGGGAACCTGCTCCAGTTCCCAGAGTCGGTGATCTCGGCCTCGTCCGCGAGACATTGCTGGTAGGCCTGCTCTTCGTAGTCGGTCCAGGGCAGGTCGAACTGGGACTCGTCGCGGGGGGCGTGGTCGCGGCCCTTTCTACGACGGCCGCCGTGTTGCTCCTGGCGGGCGGGGCCAGACTGCTTCGGGGCACGTGGAACCGAGGCCGGGGTGGCAGCGAGCAGCGGACTGGCCGGCGCCTGGGCCTGGGCCTGGGCCTGGCCCTGTGCCTGCGACATAACTGGCGCGATGTTGGCCAGGATCTTGGACAGGTCTGTCGGCTGGGCGGGCGGGGTCTGTTGGTGGCCGCCTGGCTGGCGAGGTGCAGCGGGCGGTGGCGCCGTGGCCTCTGGGTCGTACTCGTCGTCGGAGCTGAGCGCGTATGGGCTGCCCACGGGGCTCTTCTTGGGCTCTGGCGCCGCCCGAGCTGGGGGCTCAGGGTCGTCGGCGTACGGGTCGTAGTCGCTCATGCCTGGGCTGGGTGGCGCGGCATTCTCGGACTGGGGTCCGGGCGATGGACGGGATGATGGCCCGGACGATGCTGGCGGCTGGGCCTCGGGGGCCTCGGACAGAGGCTGGGTCTCGGACTGGGCCGTCTCGGCGGCCTCGGACTGGGCGGACGGCACGGAGGCTGAGGCCGATGGCTCGACGGCTGCCTCTGGAGCGCCGGCCTGGGTGCCTGGCGCGTCGTACTGGGGTTCTGGGCCAGACTGGGTGCCTGGACCGCTGGCCTGGGGTTCTGGGCCAGACTGGGTGTCTGGCGCGTCGGACTGGGTGCCTGGAGGGCCGGCCTGGGTGCCTGGCGCGTCGGACTGGGGTTCTGGGCCAGACGGGGTGTCTGGCGCGTCGGACTGGGTGCCTGGGCCGCCTTGATGGCTTGGAGCGTCAGGCTGGGGGGCTGGGGCGTCAGACTGGGTGTCTGGCACGCCGGACTGGCCGCCTGGGCCGGCCTGGGAGCCGGGCGCCTCGGACTGGGCTTCTGGGCCGCCTGGAGCGCCAGACTGGGTGTCTGGGCCGCCTGGAGCGTCAGACTGGGTGTCTGGGCCGGCCTGAGGGTCTGGCACGTCGGCCTGGGGCGGAATCGTCGTTGAGCCACGAAGGCTGTGTGCGCAGCACTGTCATCTGGTGCCGTAGTATTGGATCGCGCCGGAACTTGAACATCAGTCTC
>JANJPH010000283.1:0-13606 GCA_030407195.1 [Candida] tunisiensis
GCCCAAGACAAGCCACAAGCAGGGATTTTGACTTTCGGGTTGACAGGATTTGCGTCCCGCCGCCTACACAACTAGCATCAGCGCCGTCCTATAGGCAACTGCCTCCATAAGCCCCAAAGCCACGCCATATTGAGACAAGGATTACTTGCTATAACACGCCGTGTCCCCTTACCCTAGCGCAACCGACGGTCACCGCGCGGGGCCCACGACCTGCCGGCGAACGGGGGACCTGTCGGGACGGAACGGGACGGCCGTGGGCCCACGACCTGCGCACCTGCATCTGGAATGCCGGATCCGCCCCCCACCCGCCCCGTGCGGCGCTCGAACGCCGGCGTCTGCAAGGCGCACGGGGCCCACGACCTGCCGCACCGCCGAGGACAGCCACGTCCCGGAAAATTTCAGTTTGCATTTGCATCGCAGCACAGCTCGAGACATGAGCGGGGCCGCAAATACGGTTCGGCCGCGCAAGAAGAGCGTGTCGTCCATCCTGCCTACGACACGCCGGTCCGCTCCTCCCGCGCCCGAACCGCAAACGCCGATTGAGCACTACATGGGGACCAAGTTCGAAGGCTACGGTCCGCGCCCCGGCGCGCGTCCCACCACCGCCCGGCGTCTCGCCGACAACGTCCGCGCCAATGCGGTGCTGGTGGCGCTGCTGGTGCTCGGCCTGCTCTACGTCGTGTTCACGCCCAACCTATGGGGGCTCGTGGGCCTCCGGCCCGCCGGCCGCCCCATCACGTCGCCCCAGGACCTCGTGCCAACAAAAGACATGCTCATGGTCCCCAACCTCCAGGACCTCGCGTTTCTCAAGACCGAAAAGGGCCCCAAGATGGCCCCGGGCGACCACGCCCTCAAGCCCGAGTCTGGCGACAAAGACAAGGCCGCTGAGAAGCCGGCCACCAAGAAAACGCTCCACCGCCAGCCGTCGTACCACTACGCCGGCTCGCGCCAGCCACGCGTGGTTCTGGTGCTGGGCCTCGACTACGACAAGTACGAGCCAAAGCATCTCGAGAAAATCGTCGAAAACCGCAAGGAGTACGCGGCGGCCCACGGGTACGGCCTCTACGTGCGCTATGTGCAGGACTTCAAGGCCGACTACGAGGGCAGCTTCAGCAAGAGCTCCAGCTGGGCCAAGCTCCCCCTCATGCGCGCGGCTGTCCACGCGTTCCCCAAGGCCAAGTATTTCTGGTATCTCGATGAGAACGCACTCATCATGAACCCGCTCATCGACCTCGAAGATCACGTGATTAGCACAAAGGCCCTCGACAGGCAGATCATCCGGGGCATACCGATAGTGCCTACGTCAGATATCATCCGCACGTATCGGTTTGTGCCGGTGTCGCGCGTCCGATTCATCATCACCCAGGATCCGTCGGGACTGAACCCCACGTCATTCATCCTTCACAACTGCGACTACACCACGACGCTTCTCGACCTGTGGAACGACCCACTATACCGGACGTACCAGGGCTTCAGCGATTCGGATGCCTCTGCACTCAACCACCTAACCCAATGGCATCCGGCCATTTTGTCTCAGATGGCTGTGGTTCCCGCGCGCCAGCTAGCGGCGTTTGCGACCACTTCGGCAGGGTTTGAGAACGTCCGCTACGCAGACGGGGACTTTGTCGTGTCCTTCAAGGGATGCGACAACCCCGGCAACTCGCGCGATTGCAAAGCTGAGTTTGACAAGTTCTGGGCGGGCAGAGGAAGGATAAAGAGCGGTTGATGCGACACTGCACACCGGTGGCCAAAATATAGAGGGTTGGGGATATTAATGATATATGTAATGCTAATGCTATCGCTGCTCTAGCAGCTTGAGAGCCAACTGGCGACGACGCTCGGCTTCTGCCGAACGCAAGGAACCACTTCGTGTGCGCCGTTGCGACGTAGGCACTGTCGTAGCCGCAGTGTCGCTGTCTGCGAACGGTGCACAAATGCGTGCTGCACACAGAACCGCAAACACAGCGTTGGACACCCCAGCCACCGCCACACGCACTGGTTCCGGGTAGAAGAACTCTGCGAATGCAAAACTGTCGGACGAATCACCGCGGATCTTCGTTCCGCCATTTCTTAGTGGTGTCCCCGTACGGGACTCACCCTCCTCACTGATCGATGACAGACCCGATTCCGAGTCGCTAGTACCTGACCCAGAAAGCGGTAGCACAGGGTCAACGTAAGTAATGCGAAAAAAACGCAGGTAGACCCAGCTAACGAGGAATCCATAGCAGACCAAGACGGCCTGAGCGGGTGTGCCTAGCACTACCGCACCGATCGAGTGGATCAATACTAGCGGGATGACGGTGTGCTTGGTCTTTATACTCAGCGGGCCGAGCAAGGAAATGGCTTGTTCCGGAACCACTTGCTTGAATGCCACCACGAAGCCGATGAATATGGCTTCGCCGCCGTTTATCATGGTTGCGTCAGAGCGTGCGCCCGTGATACCTGCTCGAGACTGTGGGGCAGTGGTTGGTACTTCAGGACGAGACACTGCGAGCACTGTCAAGAGCGTGAGTAGATTCGGAATGACCGCCTGGATGAGCAGGAAGATGGCATACTGACGTATTTTCCACAGCCGTTCCAAGTAGCGTCCGGCGAAGGCCGTCACGGGGAGTGCCACCGCCAGGCCGAAAAAGCTTGTCTCAACGAACGCAGAGCACAGTATCACCCATGGATACCACCAGCCGGAGAGGCCGGGAACCATGGTGAATGCAGGGACGACAATGTCCTCGAACTGTGGTAAGTCATCCTTAACCGAGTGTGGTGGGTGCTCATCAGTGTCTGGCACAAGCCGGGGCGCCTCAGCTAGCCTTTGAAGTTGTGAGTACGTGGCATATCGCAGCGCCGCTACGAGCCCTGAGAGTGTCAGAATGACCACAATCACCGCCTTCGTCAAGGGCGGAAGGCTTATTGCTCTCGGCATATCCTGTCCATTGCTCAACAGCTGCCAGCCGCGTTCTCTGTACACAATGCCCTGCTGCGTGGCGGTCGTGCATGCGCGAAAAAAAAAAAAAGAAAAAAAAAAAGGGGGTGAGAGAATTTGGATTTGCTGGACACGGAGCCGTTAAAAAAAATGAGGCTTGAATGAGCCGGGAGTCGAACCCGGAGCATTTGCTTGGAAGGCAAATATGTTACCGCTACACCACTCATCCCGGAACTCCGAAATTGAAATTCGCGCTGACTTATATAAACGGAGGCTTGTTTTCACACAAATGTTTGTCATTGTCGTTTTCGGCGGGCGGAAGTCAGAGTAACCGTATTTAGCTTGGATAACGATGGCCCGTCGGTCACCGGTCACGGCGAATCGATTTCTCTTCATTTTACACCTAAAGTTGGATCGACTCCGTCCGCCACCGGCTGCGCGGAGGACTACTCATTTCATTCTTTGCAGACGTTAGAGCTCATAGTCGGGATGCGAGGACACTATCAGCACCGCGCGCACCACTCCGTTCTATCTCTATCGGTGCAATGTCGACCGCGTTTACCTCCAGCGGTCCATGGTTCAGGTCCCGAACCGCGCCCGCCGCCCGCACAGAAAGAGAATGGCCCAGATCACCCGCTGCGGCCGGACCGGGCGCTACGGCAAACTGAAAAGTGCCAACGCTGCCGGCGGCGGCTATGGCTGCCGGCTAGATCGTCGTCCATAGGCTGGACCGGCATCGGAGCGGCGACCCCCGCCGCCACAGACCCTCGGCGCCCGCCGCCATAACTCCCAGCTCATCGGCAACGCACCCTCGGGCCCCGCGGGCCTTGCCCAACCTTGCCAGTTACCCCGGCCATCCGCGGCACGCCGCGGTCTGCCCCGCGCGGTCACGTGACGATGTGAGGGCCTATCGGCGCAGGCGCTTAGTAACGGCGTAGCTCGATCAGGCATATGCATGCCCCTTAGCAACCCTATCAGGCGAACGCAGCCCCTAAGATGGCCCCCACCGCGTCTTGTGTCGCGCAAGCTGCAGGGTCTGCGGAAATCCGGGGTGGGAATCCCGGTGGAAGCAGAGCGACAGCCGTCGGCAGCTGCAACAGCGCATCGACACGGACATAACCGTGCGTCTCCGACCCAGACGCTTATATATGGCGGGGTGTCTAAACACGAGCGCCTTCCGGACAGACACAGGCAAATCAGCATGACAGTCCTTCTCCAGCCGTCGCCGCCGCTCAGCGACGACTCCATGTCTGACGCCAACGGCAACGGCTCCGCTCGCGCCAAAACAACCCTACCCGACAGCCTTCTGCACACCGACTACTCCAACGTGCTGACCTTCTACCTCAATGGCAAGAAGCAGACTGTCCGTGATCCAGACCCAGAGGGGACGCTGCTCGACTACATCAGGCTCAAGGCTGGCCTCACCGGCACCAAGCTGGGCTGCTCAGAGGGCGGGTGTGGAGCGTGCACCGTCGCCATCGCCCACTGGGATTCTGAACTGAAAAAAGAAGTGTAAGTCTTTTATGTCAAGCTGGCCTCTCGATGCCTCAGCTCTAACTCAGACACCAGGCCGTCAACTCGTGCATCGTGCCGCTCATCTCTGTCGAAGGCAAGCACCTGATCACAGTAGAGGGCATTGGCAATGTGGAGAACCCTCATCCGACTCAGGAGCGGATCGCGCTTTTCCACGGCTCGCAATGCGGGTTTTGCACTCCCGGCATCGTGATGTCGCTCTATGCGTTGCTTCGCAATGATCCAGAGCCCTCGAAAGACGCAATTGCCGAGTCCTTTGACGGCAACCTTTGTCGCTGCACCGGCTACAAGCCCATAATCGACGCTGCGAACACGTTCTCCAAGGGCTTCTCGTGTGGGCGTCCAGGCGGATGCTGCCGAGACAAGAAGCCGAGTCCTACAACAGAACAGGCGTCTCGGTGCGGCAATACCGGCGCTGCCACCCAAGCCGCTGCCGCTGGGTCCGCGGACAACGCCCCGCCGGCCACCACCATGTCCAAGACCCAGAATGGCAACCTGTCCGCAGAGGGCGGCGACGCCGAGATTGATATCCAAGCCCTCGAGATCGACGCCAACAAGCAAAACGGCAAAAGCCACAAAGCCCAGAATGGAAACAGCTCCGGGGTCCATGCTCCTGACGGCACCCCGATGCGACCTCTCAAAGCAGAGGCAGAGCTTATTTTCCCTCCTTCGCTCAAGAAGTATGTCGCCCGGCCACTATTTTTCGGCAATGAGCGCAAAATCTGGTTCCGGCCGGTCACGAAGAAGCAGCTGCTTGAAATCAAGGCTGCTTATCCAGATGCAAAGCTCATTGGTGGCGCATCCGAGACGACCATCGAGCAGAACGTGAAGGGCTTGAACTACGACATCTGTGTCTTCTCTAACGACATCCCTGAGATGAAAGGCTGGACCTACGTCGACGGTCGCGGTCTCGAGATGGGTGCCAATATCTCGCTTAGTGAATTGGAGCGCGCTTGCACCGATCTTGTGGCCCGCCTGGGTGATCGCGGCCAGGTTTTCCAGTGCATCCTCACTCAACTCAAGTACTTTGCTGGTCGACAAATCCGAAATGTCGCGACACCGGCTGGAAACATTGCGACCGCTTCGCCCATCTCGGATCTCAACCCGGTATTTGTCGCAGCTGATGCTGAACTGACTGTTGAAACCCTGAAGGATGGTCCCCAAAAACTTTCCATGTCGGATTTCTTCGTAGCGTATCGCAAGACAAAGCTGCCTGATGGAGCCGTCATAACCAAAGTGTTCGTTCCGGAAACGAAAGAGACAGAGGTCATTCGGTCGTACAAGCAAAGCAAACGAAAGGACGATGACATTGCTATTGTCACCTGCTGTCTTCGCGTTGACGTTTGTCCCGATACCAGTGCCGTCAAGAAGGCGGTTTTGGCCTATGGCGGAATGGCTCCAATGACAGTTACCGCAAAGAAAACAGCACAGTTTCTTGAAGGCAAGCCACTCACGGAAGAGATGTTCTTGGAGGCGGTCAACGTGTTGAGTCAGGAGTTCAATCTGCCCTTCGGCGTGCCCGGTGGCATGGCGGCATACCGCAAGACATTGGCGATATCTTTCTTTTACAAGTTCTTCCATACGGTGCTTTCAGTACGGGGTCTTGCCCACGATGAAGGTGCTGTGGTGGAAGATGTGACACGTGAGCACCCTGTAGGTGAGCGCGACAATCATAATCCGTGGGAGTCGCGGATTTTGGGTCGTCAGGATGCACATCTTAGTGCTCTCAAGCAAGTCACTGGCGAGGCAATCTACATTGATGATATTCCCCCGCGCCACAAGGAGATGTTTGGCGTACAGGTCATGTCCGCTGAAGCTCACGCTGGCATTGTATCTGTCGATTGGGAACCCGCGCTCGCAATGGAGGGTGTCATTGGCTACTTTGACATCAACGACCTGCCTAACAAGGAAGCCAACATGTGGGGCAAGCTCCCCGTTGGCAAGGAGAAATTCTTTGCTGATGGCGAGGTTGAGTTTGTGGGACAGTGCATAGGTGTCGTGGTCGCAGAGGACCGCGAAACTGCTGCACGCGCCGCTAGGGCCGTGAAGGTCACATATGAGAAGCGACCAGCAATCATTGAGATCGAAGATGCCATCAAGGCAAAGTCATTCTTCGACATTGAGACTGTTGTCGAGAAGGGGGACTGCGCCAAGGCCTTCTCCGAAGCTGCACATGTCCTGTCTGGAACAACCCGGTTCGGCGCACAGGAGCATTTCTACCTCGAGACAAACGGCTCATTGGCTGTGCCTGAAGAGGATGGAGAAATGAAGGTCTACTCCAGTTCGCAAAACCCGCCCATGACACAATATCTTGCTGCGCAGGTCACTGGTGTTCCTTGGAACAGGGTAGTTGCGCGCGTCAAGCGTCTTGGTGGCGGATTTGGTGGTAAGGAGACTCGATGCTGCCAGCTTTCATCGCTATGTGCTGTTGGTGCAAAGAAATTCAAGCGGCCGCTGCGGATGGTGTTGTCTCGCGCCGAGGATATGCTGACGAGCGGCCATCGCCATCCTTTTTTGACCAAATGGCGAGTTGCGCTTGATAAGGATCTGCGTTTCACTGCAATCGAGGCACGACTGTACGCCAACGGCGGTTGGAGTCTGGACCTGACAAAGGGTGTTGTGGATCGGGCGGTCTTGCACATCGACAATTGCTATAACTTCCCTAACGCGGACATCCGGGGCTACTGCTGCAAGTCAAATATCGCATCCAACACAGCATTCCGTGGTTTTGGCGGACCCCAGGGCATGTTCGTCGCTGAATCAATGATCTACGAGATAGCAGATTCCCTTGGCGTCGACCCTGAGCTGCTGCGCGAGCGCAACTACTACAAGCCCGGCGACACAACACCGTATAAGCAGCTCATTGACGAGGACTTCACTGTTCCAGATTTGTCTCGCCAAGTTAAGGAGGAAGCCGGTTGGGACAAGCTGAGGGCCGAAGTGGAGGAGTTCAACAAGAAGTCTAAATGGGTAAAACGTGGACTGGCACATGTGCCTACTAAGTTTGGCATCTCTTTCGGTGTGCCGCATCTGAATCAAGCAGGTGCTCTAGTCCATATCTATCAAGACGGCTCCGTTCTACTGACTCATGGCGGCACTGAGATGGGTCAAGGCTTGCATACCAAGATGACCATGGTGGCAGCTCATGAGTTGGGCGTGCCGCTTGAGGACGTGTATATTTCGGAGACGGCGACAAATACCGTGGCGAACGCATCCGCCACGGCTGCATCAGCGTCGTCCGATTTGAACGGCATGGCTATTAAGGATGCGTGTGACAAGCTCAATGAGCGGCTCAAGCCGTTCCGTGACGCCAATCCTGGGGCTTCACTGGCCGAGTTGGCAAAGAAGGCCTACGTTGCGCAGGTGAACCTCAGTGCGAACGGCTATTACAAAACGCCTGACATTGGTTTCGTATGGGGCGACCCCAACCCGAAGCCCATGTTTTTCTACAACACTCAGGGTGCGGCTGTTACGATGGTGGAAGTCAATACTATGACAGGCGACTGGGCGAATTTGCGCACGGACATCAAGATGGACATTGGCCGGCCACTCAATCTCGCAATCGACTATGGCCAGATCGAGGGTGCCTACGTTCAGGGACAAGGGCTGTTCACGATTGAAGAGCCATTGTGGCTTCAAAACGGACGCCTCTTCACCACTGGGCCAGGTGCCTACAAAATTCCAGGGTTCAGAGACATGCCACAGAAATTCAATGTTGGCATGCTCAAAGATCGCGAATTCAAGCACCTCAAAACGATCCACAGGTCCAAGGGTATTGGCGAGCCCCCGCTGTTTTTGGGCTCGGCCGCGTTTTTTGCCATCCGAGATGCGCTTAAGTACGCTCGCAAACAGAACGGTGTTCGCGAACCCATGCTCACGCTGCGGTCGCCCATGACCACAGAACGCATCCGCCTCTTGGCGGGAGACCGCCTGCTCTCCAATGGTGCCGTGGAGAAGAAGTCCGAGGACGAGAAGTGCTTCTTCGCGTATGCCTAACGATTTAGCAATGCATGTTCATGTTTTTGTACAAATGTTATCACTCTAGCACGGAATCAGAGGTATTTAGGGCTTCAATTAGAGTTCGGGTCAACTGTGGAGAGCAGTGGCAAGATTGAACACGCCAAAAAAAAATTGCCCGAGCCCGGAATCGAACCGGGGGCTCGACGAATCTATCCAAGTGATGGCAACGTCACATTTTACCACTAAACCACTCGGGCAGATTTGCTGAGTTTGAAATTTCAATTGCTTATCTAAGGACAGGATGAACGATTGAATTCGCGTGTTTTTCAAGATTTGGCTTTCTGCAGCCCAAGAAGCGGCTAAAATCACTTCATATCACTGGTTGCGGTCGACAAACGCCGTCTGGAGCGTCTATTCAGCCGTCCGAAGTCTGGACGCTTCGTGCGAGGCCAAGTGTGAGCGGTAGGCGATGTGAGGGCATGGGCAGTCCTATTAGAATACTGACAAATAGTCTGACAATAGACCATCTGACTATTTCACTTTGTTGAACAAAGACGATAGCCTGTCACCAAGCGATTTGGCTATCTCTGATACAGGAGGGGGGACGGGACAGCACTGGGACTTGACCAGGACTTACAGCACTGGGACTTGACCAGGACTTACAGCACTGGGACTTGACCAGGACTTACAGCACTGGGACTTGACCAGGACTTACAGCACTGGGACTTGACCAGGACTTACAGCACTGGGACTTGACCAGGACTTACAGCACTGGGACTTGACCAGGACTTACAGCACTGGGACTTGACCAGGACTTACAGCACTGGGACTTGCTCGGCACCTGGGCGCGCTCGCACTGACGCGCTCTGACCCCCTTTCCGCCTTTTGTACCCCGTTCCGCTAACGCGACGTGGCACACGCGCTCCTGCGCAGGGTAATTGGGACATGCCGACTACTCGATCCGTTGCACGGGCAACCTCCACTGGGGCTGCCGAAGCCGCAGACGAGGAACGCGTTCCTGCGACCCCAATGAGCCTGCAGGAACTGCACTCCCTCTACTGCGACCTCGCCGAACAGTTCAAAGAACTACAACACGACCACCAGACGCTCCGTGAGGACCACCAGACGCTCCGCAAGGACCACCAGACGCTCCGTGAGGACCACAAGAAACTTGGTGCTCAACTCAAGGCCGTCGAAGATGACAACCAGACGCTGCGACAAGACCTGGAGGATTCCACCAAACAAAACCAGAGCTACGTCGACAAAAGGCTGAAAGGCTTCGCCGCCAAGACAACCGTCTCACAACTCGAGGATTCTGTCCAGTCACTGGACTCAAAAGTCAAGGGACACTCCTCCCGCCTCGACACATTCAACGACGAGAATAAAGCGCTCAAGGATGAAGTCGACCAGGTCGGAGTCAGAATCCTTGATGAAGCGACCAGCCGTGTCGACAAGGAAGTCACGGACATTCTGAAGACACAAGTCAAAGGGCTGCAGACTAGTCTCAACAAAGCACAGAAAGCGATGACACAAGAGCTCAGAACGACAGAGAAAACCACCAACGAGAGGTTCACTGACGAAAGCAAGGCACTGCGTACACGCATCCATGCCGCCGAGGACAGAATCGACAAAGTGGAAGCGAAAGTAAAAGAACCGAGCAACTGGGCGACCGTGGCACTAGCCGCACCGGCACCCAGCGCTCAAGCAACCCTAGCGCGCAAGGTTGCCCGCAGAAAGGCTCAAGCCACAGAGCAATCAGCCAAGCCGGAAAAACGCACTCGACACTTCACGGTCGCGTTGAAAGCCAAGTGCGAAATAACGGGCCAACAAATTCAGGAGACAGTAGCCAAAGTAAGAGAAACCGCGGCATCTGTATCCGGGTTATGCCGAACAACCAACGGGAACTGGCGCATCCGCTTCCGCAAGCAAGAGCACGTCACCCCGGATGAAACGGCCAAATGGACCGAGTCAATCCGAGACAGCTTTGAGATCCTGGACACCCAGTCCTGGTACAAATTTGTCATCCACGGGGTGGACGCCAACTTCACTGCGGAACAGATCCAGGAGGAACTCGAGGCAAATGGATTCAAGTTGAAACAAACGCCCCGCGCTCTCCAAGCCAAGAACGCAGAAGCACGACCCACCTGCACCTACATGGTTAGCATCGGCTCCGAAGAAGAATTCAAGGACTTATGTTGGTCGAGAGAGCAGATTCCCATTCAAGGAAGCCTGCACACCACGAAGAAATATGTCGCACGCGAAAAGACCGGCACGCCGGGCAGACCCACGCCACGTGCCACGCCGGCAGCGACGACCCAAGAAAGCTCAAGTCCCCAGGAGGGACCCAATTCGACCAACAACGATGGAACCCCAGACACACAGTGCTGAAAGGGACCATCCGCGTTGACCAACTGAACTGTCGCAAAGAAGCGAATACCTTAGAAGCACTCTTCAGATCCTCAATGGATGTGAAAAGCACCATCCTGCTCGTCCAGGAACCCGGACTCCGAGCAGGCAGGGTGATACAACACCATGAATGGTGGGCACTCCATGCTGACACCACCAACTACGAACGACCGGGAGCGATAACCTACGTACATAGGAGCATCCGGCACAGGATACAATTAGTACCGCACCTAACAACAAAAGACCTGGTCACCATCACACTGGATGACGAAGTCACCATACACAACGCATACAACAGAACAGGAACAGACGACAATGCGCTGGAGGTGGTCATCAAAGCCGCCGACGCTCAACCCATGCTAAAGGCGACGGTAATCGCGGGCGACTACAACCTCCACCACATCATGTGGCAAGCCAGCGCACGCAGGAGTGAGGCCGAAGCCGAGGAATGGGTCAATTGGATGATGGAGAAAGGCGTCGTACTACTGTCAGCACGAGACGAGCCAACCCACGAAAGCGGCACTGTCATCGACATGGTAATGGCTACAACAGACATGTCCGAACGCATTAAATACGAGGGCAAAGGAACCGAAGTTACTGATCATACGTCCCTAAGGTGGACTATCGCACCTCACCCTACCGCCCTAAGGGGTAAGGCAACGCAGCTCCGCTACAACCTCAAAACAGTCGACTGGGAAGTTTTCCGTTACGTCCTAGAGGAAAACATACACCACAAACCGTACAGAGCACCACACACGGTGGAGCAGGTAGAGGCGCTGACGATGGTAGCCGAAGACATCCTGCTGGAAACGCTGGGCACGACGGCGGAACCTCTGACACTATGCCGACATTCGAAGCGGTGGTGGGACGAAGAGATACTCGGACCCCTCGTGAACCGAGTGCGAAAGCTCAGACGAATGGCAGTCGAACTAGGTGACGAAGGACTGAAGCACCAAGCAGAGGCAGCGTACAAAACGTACAAGTCCGAGGCAGACCGCTTACGAACAGAACGATGGAACAACTACCTCATGACGGTTGAGGGAACAGGCATCTGGAAAGTCATGCGATACGTACAAGATAGACCAGCTAAAAGCCTTATGAAGCCCCTGAAGAAACCCGACGGCACCACGACAATAACAAGAGAGGAACAAAAAACACTGCTGGAAGCGGGACTGTTCCCAGAACCCCCTCCTCAGCGAAATCCACCACCGGACCGACCTAACGGACAGGACGAACGTTGGCCGACTCTGACCCGCCAGGAAATAGATGAAGCCCTTCGATACACTGCACCCGATAAGGCGCCGGGCCCGGACGGCATCAGAACCCGAGTACTCAAGGAAGCCTGGAAGTCCGAACCGTTCAAGGACCTCTATGGAACACTGCTCAAAGCATGTGTCCGCCTGGGATACCATCCAAAAGCGTGGCGATGCAGCAACACGGTAATCCTACCCAAGCCAGGGAAAAAGGACTATCAAGAAGTTAGAGCATACAGGCCAATCACCCTGCTCAACACCATGGGAAAGGTGCTGGAAAAGATCATCCACAAACGCCTGCTGTTCCTGGCCGAAGACATTCTGCCAGAGGAGCAATACGGAGCACGCGAAGGCTACTCGGCTACAGACGCAGTCCTGCAACTCACACAGGACGCGGTCCACAATGCAAAATCAAATGCAGAGGGACCCGTGACCACAGCCATGATGATCGACATCAAAGGAGCCTTCGATAACGTCGACCTGGATACCCTAATCCAGTTCTTGAAGCGCCACGACCTCCCAACCGCAGTCGTGCGGTGGGTATATGAATTCATGACGCAACGCTCCACCGCCATGATCGTTGACGGCATGACCTATCCCGCCAAGCCAGTCCGTACCGGCATCCCCCAAGGATCCCCCATCTCGCCCCTCTTGTTCCTTCTCTACTCGACACCCCTATACACGGTCATCAAAAGTATGGGTGGCAAGGTAGTCGGTTTCGTTGACGACCTTACGGTCTATGTACACGGGCTCCCAAGAGTCAACACCTACCTGCTAAGCGCCATCCTACAAGCGTGTGTAGACTGGGCCACGGAACACAAGACAGCCATCGATTTGGGAGACAAACTCGGCTTCATGCATTTTGTTCACAAAAAACGAAAGCGATTCCCCGGTATGGACACCCCGCTCATACTGCCAAACGGATCTGAGAAACGGCCAGAAACCACAGTAAGGCTGCTAGGCGTCCACCTCGACACTAAGCTAAGCTTCAAGGACCACCTGAAGATCGCAGATGTCAAAGCAACAAAAGTGGTAGCTCAGCTTTGGCGCCTTGGCGGATGCATCAAGGGTATGTCAGGCGAAGCGGTACGCCAACTCTATAAGAGCTGCGTAATGCCAATACTGGAGTACGGCCTAGAAGTGTGGTACCCCCTAGCACACCCAGGGGCATGGAAGAAGCTGCAAGTGACTCAAAACAGAGGCCTCCTCCGCATCCTTGGGGCCATCAGATCCACACCCGTAGAAGTTCTCCACGTTGAGGCAGGCATCATGCCGCTGGAACACCGATTTCGTGCGATGGCAATGCAAAGAGCCGTTCGCCTGCTCCACGGCCTCAGTGCAACGAACCCATTGGCGAAACAGTGCGATAGTGCACCGGCCAACACACCAGTCCACATTCTTCTCGCTCTCCTCGAGGAAATCAGGGCGCCACGACCGCTCTCCGTGGTGCGACCACTCAAACCACCGTGGCAGGACCCAACGCCAGCTTCGGACGACGAGAAACACAACCAAGAACTCCGTACAACAACAATAC